>OY987326.1:133780807-134037318 GCA_963920685.1 Polydrusus tereticollis
AAATAACATAAAACAAGGGTCAAAGTCGGTAGAAGAGTTTGGGAAAGCGATTGAAGAACTGATGGTCGACCTAACTATATCTCAGTCTGGGGGAGACTCTAGAGTGATGGATATTTTGAGGCCGGTCAATGAGAAAATCGCTATAAGCTCTTTTGCTAACGGTCTTCAAAATTTCAGTTTGCGAACCATAGTGAAAGCGCGAAATTACGATACTCTTAGTGAGGCAATTGGTGGTGCGAAAGATGAATATCTAGGCGAAATAAATTTAAAACCCTTATTTCATATGCGAGGTAAAGGCAATAGTTGCTCACACCATTATTATAATAGACGCGGACAAAATACAAACTTCCGGAGTAATAGGGGTGCAAACAATTTTGGTGCTACCACTAACAATTTTAGGGGGCATTTTTCGCGTGGTCAGCAAGGTAATACTAATTTTAGAGGGAGAGGTGCTCGCTCTAATACTAATTATTATTCACCACGGGGACAGTATACTAGAGGACGATTCTTTGGTAATAATTCAAATCAAAGAGGGTATTACATGAACTCTGAAGAATTGGATAATACCAACGGTAATAATAGCGAAACATTTTTTCGAGGCCCATCTGAATAAAAATGCAAATTTTCCTGACCCATTTATATTTAATACTAATAATTTTATTTATGTAAAATATAAAAATAAAAATTTAAAATTTTTATTTGATACCGGAGCTTCAATAAGTGTCATTTTTAAAAACATCATAGACAAAACGGAAAAAATTAATTGTTTAAAGAAAATAAAAATTAACGGGGTCTCTGGGACAATTATTTCGCAAGGTTCGACAAATTTATTATTACATATAAATGGTGCAAAAGTATGTCACGAGTTTTTGCTGATCGATAGTTTTGAGGACAATGTACATGGTTTAATTGGAACAGATTTTTTTATGCGATACTTGGCAAAGTTAGACTACGAAAACTTTCTTTTTTCATTTAATGTAAATAATAAACAAATATTAACGTCTATTCACTCGAAACATGAGAATTATACTTGCATACCGGCTAGACATGAAGTAATAAAATATTTTCATATGAACAAAAATGAAGAATGCGTTGTAATTAGGGGTGGGCGATTATCAAAAGTTATAATCGATTATCGATTATGAAAAATAATCGATAATTTCGATTTAATCGATTAATCGGAAAATCGATTATTTCGATTAATCGATTATTTCGATTTAATCGATTAATCGGAAAATCGATTATTTCGATTAATCGATTATTTCGATTAATCGATTATTTCGATTAATCGATTATTTCGATTAATCGATGTTTCGATTAATCGATGTTTCGATTAATCGATTATTTCGATTTAATCGATTAATCGGAAAATCGATTATTTCGATTAATCGATTATTTCGATTAATCGATTATTTCGATTAATCGATTATTTCGATTAATCGATTATTTCGATTAATCGATTATTTCGATTAATCGGTATTTCGATTAATCGATGTTTCGATTAATCGATGTTTCGATTAATCGATTATTTCGATTAATCGATTTTTTCCATTAATCGATCTTATTATATTTATCATTTTGGATAAATTCGATGTAATCGGTATATCGATTATTTAGATTAATCGATAAATCGGACAGGCAATAAATTTATTGTCCAATAATTTATTTGGTCCTTGTCGATTAGGCAATTTTTATTTAATTAAAACAATCTCCTTTTATGGGAAAAATTATAATATAGCAATATTATGTTTAAGCAACGTTTCACTTTTTTTCAACTTTAGAATAAGAGTAAAAAGCTGTTTTTATTTGTATATATTTTAAGTAATAATTATTTTCATTTTTATTGCGCTATTTCGCCTACTTTTAATTTCCATCGATGGCTATTTTTGCAAATAAATCGAAAACGGTCACAGATACGAGAATAGTACAAGAGACAAGAACGCTAAACAAGGGAACAGAGAGTTCAAATTTCATACCGGAATTCATACAGGGAGCCCCAAAAAAAGTTCTGAAAGATAAAATTGTAGCGGATTCAAGAAAATGTAACACCCTGTATACTGCGACCAACAATTTTGATACTTTATTGTAGAGATTCTAAAAAATGGTTGTTGTTCCAAATTTGAAACAATTATCAGAGAATATAAGAGAGAAAACGCAAGATACGAGAAAAAAAATTAAAACTTTGCCACCCTGTATAACGAAAATAACGCGTTTTAGACCATGCATATATTTACATTTTTTTCTTATTTTGACGAGTACTAACTATTACCCCCTGAAATATCTGCATACCATTAATTAACACCCTGTATACTAGTAGAAATACGGGCGCAGTACACGTAACTGTTATTGTATAGAGTAATAATTAATTGTGCAGTATATTAATTAATATTTCACCAGCAACTTCAAAATCATTCAATAACATAATAATTTATATTTTCGATTATCGGGTAAAAATTTATTTACACTCGATTTTACAATCGACTAATCAGAAAATCGGAAAATCGATTAATCGGAAAATCGATTAATCGAAAAATCGATTAATTGGAAAATCGATTAATCGAAAAATCGATTAATTGAAAAATCGATTAATCGGAAAATCGATTAATCGAAAAATCGATTAATTGAAAAATCGATTAATCGGAAAATCGATTAATCGGAAAATCGATTAATCGGAAAATCGATTAATCGAAAAATCGATTAATTGGAAAATCGATTAATCGAAAAATCGATTAATTGAAAAATCGATTAATCGGAAAATCGATTAATCGAAAAATCGATTAATTGAAAAATCGATTAATCGGAAAATCGATTAATCGGAAAATCGATTAATCGGAAAATCGATTAATCGAACAATCGATTAATCGATTAAAATTTTTCTTAAATCGAAAAATCGATTATATATCGATTAATCGATTATTTTGCCCACCCCTAGTTGTAATACCGGATGAAATTTGTGAAGGTGTATTTGTTGCAGGAATTTTGGTAAAATCAATTTCTAATCGGATTCCGGTACGAATTCTCAATACACGCAATCAAGATGTGAACATAAAAAATTTTGCTCCAAAAATTGTGCCTTTATACTATTATGACATATGTCAGTATAACCCAGTCCACAAAACTGTAAACAGAGTAGATAAATTGTTAAACACAGTAAAATTAGATCATCTTGAAAAATCACAAAAATTTTCTTTACAAAAAATTTGCTCTAAATATTCGGATGTTTTTCACTTAAAAGGGGAAACTTTAACTACTACCAAAATTTACAAACAAAAAATTCATCTACAACCTAACACAAGTCCTGTTTATGTTAAACCTTATCGTTTACCTTATTCTCAGAAAACGGAACTTAACAACCAAATTGATAAAATGCTCCGCGAAAAAACAATTGAAGAAGCCTCTTCTCCCTGGTCGGCCCCTATTTTACTAGTACCTAAAAAAGCCGATGAGCAAGGAAATAAAACGTGGAGAATGGTAATAGATTATAGAAAAACGTTAAATTCAAATATACAGGATGATAAATTTCCATTACCGTGTATATCCGAAATTTTAGATTCGTTGTCCGGGGCAGTATATTTTTCACATTTAGATTTATCGCAAGGATATTATCAGATTGAGCTAGAAAAAGAAAGTAGGCCTTGTACGGCATTTGTAACTGACCAAGGACAGTTTCAAATTACTAGACTGCCAATGGGGCTTAAGATAAGTCCTAGTTCTTTCTCTAGAGCGATGTCAATTGCTTTATCGGGATTAACTTATTCGTCGTGTTTTGTTTACTTAGACGATTTAATAATTTTCGGTAATACTTTAGAAACTCATAACAGTAACTTAATAAAAGTACTGCAAAGATTACGCGACGTTAATCTGAAACTAAATCCTGAAAAATGTGACTTCTTGAAAAAAGAACTTTTATATCTCGGACACGTCATTTCGGCAGACGGTGTTTGTCCCGATCCTCAAAAGGTTCAGGCTATACAAAACTATCCTATACCAAAAGACGAAAAGGAAGTCAAGAGGTTTGTGGCATCAGCAAAATTTTATAGAAAAAGCATAAAACATTTTGCACAAATAGTTGCTCCATTAAATTATTTAACGCGTAAAAGTGTACATATTTAATGGACACCAGAATGCCAAGAAGCTTTTGAAATTCTAAAGCAAGCACTAGTGAGCCCGCCAGTGCTTCAGTTTCCAAATTTTTCTGAAGATAACACTTTTATAGTGACATCAGATGCTTCAAATAAAGCTTTAGGAGCTACTCTCTCGAACGGAGATGGTTCGCTAGTGTCATATATTTCTAGACAGTTAAATAAGGCAGAGGTGAACTATCCCGTTATTGAAAAAGAACTTTTGGGAATTGTTTTTGCAGTAAAAAGTTTCAGAAATTACCTATTTGGTAGAAAATTCATTATCTACACGGATCATAGGCCTCTTGTTTACCTTTTTGGAATGAACAATCCGTCTAGCAGACTTACCAAATTTCGATTATTGTTAGAAGAGTATGATTTTGACATTAGATATGTAAAAGGTAGTAATAATGACTAGCGTCTAGAGACAGGAATATCACTCTTGCTTCCTGGCTTCTTGGCTTCCTGGCTTCCGCATGCGCATGCGTAACAGCCTCGGAAGCATTTAGCTCGATACGCTGGCTTTTATTCTACGGTTACTAGATTAACCAAAGTCTGTAAGCAATTCAGTGGAGCTGTGGATATAGCATCTGGGTTTGGTGCCATAGGTCCCGGGTTCGATTCCCGTTTCGGGCACTTTTTCTTTATGACTTTTTTTTAGTTTTTTATCTCTTTTATTTTTTTTTAAGTAGATCCACTCAAAAAGGGCTGGTAAATAATTGGCCGGTGAACTTGAAAAAGGCGAATATGAACAAAAAAGGTGGATTAGATGCCGTGTTAGCGCTGTTTAACCAATATAAGTCTATAATTATTACAATTTTTTTATATCTAGCATATACCGAATTGCAACCAAAAAGGTGGATTAGATGCCGTGTTAGCGCCTGTTTAACCAATAAAGTCTATAATTATTAGTTACAGCATTATGTGCGCATGCGGAAGCCAGGAAGCCAGGAAGCAAGAGTGATATTCCTGTCTGTAGACGCCAGTGTAATAATGTAGTAGCAGACGCACTATCTAGAATCGAAACTACATCGGAAGAACTGAAACAAATGGCAAACAGCGTGTGCAACACAATGTTTGTTATGACAAGGCAACAAGCTAAGAAAGAATTAAATAAGCAGAGTTTTGACAGTTCCGTACACGAACGGCTTGATCACCCAGGAATGGTGGAACTTTTAAAACCGCAGAAAAATTCTTGTGAAGCTTATTGTATTTCAGAATTAGAATTTAATAATTTATCAAAAAATAAAAAATATGATTATTGTACAAGCCATATAATTTTTTCAGAAAAAGAAAATGCTTTAAAAATTAAGAATTCTCGATCGACGTTCGCATGCAGTGCATCGTTGAGAGAACTTAAGAATATTTGCATAAAATATAAGGTACCAGAAATATATATTTTAAAAAATATTAATAATGCGCAATTAATAAATATTATAGGTAGGGATCCCTCAGAATTAAAAATGGCTAATATAAAAATTTCAATTATAAAAGATGTACAAAAAATATCTAATATAGAAATGCGGCAAATAATATTAAATGATTTCCACATTCTACCGAGCGGCGGTCATACGGGCATTAACAGAATGTATAATAACATAAAGAAGTACTATTTTTGGCCAAGTTTGCATTCAGATGTTAGCGATTTTGTAAAACGTTGTGATCATTGTCAAAGGTTTAAGGTGGATTTATAAACTTGACGTTCCGTTTTGCCGGTGCCGGTGGCTGGTAGAGTTAAAAACATTGAAGTGCGTAAGACCATTCATAGTTGCCGGTGACGGTGACGCATGCCGGTGGGTGCCGGTCAACATAAACCAATTTTATCTTTTTCCGGCGGCCGGTCGTAGCAATACTCGTAGTAATGCTCAAGAGCCAATCAAATCCGTTTATGACTCTCACGTGATATTGATAGTGACTTTGTGTGTTTTTTGGCCCTTTCTTATTTTTAGTATTGCATGTGAATACAGAGCAAGTAAATAGGCCGTCTCATCGTCCATTTTAGCAACAACAAAAAACAAATGATTAAAAAAAATAACACTATGAATATTGTGGTTATGTACTGTTTCTGCTAGTAGAAAAGAAGAAGACGAACGGCAGAGCGACGGAGTAACGTCAAGTTTATAAAAGGTTAAAGCTGGATTTATAAACTCGAAAAGTTGGCGAGGTTGAGGTTCAGTTGGTGTTGGAAATAGGAGTTCAATTTAAACTAAAGGGAACACTCAGTTCTATTTATACACTCGTTCATGTTGTTCATGTAAAGCTCATGTAAGGTTCGAAAACTTCCCGGGTAGTTCGAGATAATCAATTTTTATGCTCGGAATTCGGAATATCTAACCTCACAACTTGACCATAACTTCAACCTCACCAACTTTTCGAGTTTATAAATCCAGCTTTATTGTGTCGCTACGACCGGCAGACGGCACACGTCACGGCCACCGTCAAACAGAATACCCAACGTCAAGTTTATAAATCCACCTTTAAACATTCTAGGCCTAATATTGAGCCGATGTCAATAACCACAACTGCTTCTTCCGCTTTCCAAAAATTATTTTTAGACCTTGTAGGACCTTTGCCGGAAGACATATACGGGAATAAATATATATTAACATTGCAGTGCGAGTTATCGAAATTTGTCGAAGGTTACCCTATCCAAAATAAAGAAGCAAAAACTATTGCAAAATCTTTCGTGGATGACTTTATCTTAAGATATGGGATACCTGAGACAATTGTGTCAGATCAAGGTACAGAATTAATAGCTACAACTCTGAAGGAAGCTTGCAAAATTTTACAAATTAAACAACTTGCATCAACAGCTTACCATCACCAAACACTAGGGTCGTTGGAAAATACACACAAAAATCTAGGCGCTTATTTACGAATACAAACAGCAGAACACCCGAACAGTTGGAGTTCATGGGTTCAGTTCTGGTGTTTTGCATTCAACAATACTGTTCACACTAACACTAAATACACTCTATATGAACTTGTGTTTGGTAAGCAATGCAAACTCCCTTCAAATATCGACACGGGTACTGAACCATTGTACAATTTCGATAACTACCCACTAGAACTAAAATATAGACTACAGAAAGCTTGAGATGATGCCAAAAATAACCTCATTCAGTCAAAAATACAACGATTATAAAGTTAACGCGAAAACTTATAAAAAAGGCGACTAAGTTTTAGTAAAAAATGAAACCGGGAATAAACTCGAACAAATTTTTAACGGTCCATATGTGGTCGTAGAAGATAAATCACCAAATATTGTTATTTTAGTAGGAAATAAAATCAAAGAAATTCACAAAAATAGAGCTAAATTGTACAATAATAGTAACCAGAATTTCTAAAGATAGATACGCTAAACATTTTTTTTTCTTGTTTTTTTTTTCGCCGTAGGAGGTGTAGTGTAAGAACAAAATATATCCTATTATTATATATATATATATTTATTAGTTTCTTGTCGTATTCGTACACTCAGTATATTTATTATTATTAAACCTAACATGTAGACCTAAGGTAATTAAGGTAATTAAGGTTATTGATTTCATAATTAGTATAACAAGTAAAATAAGCACTTTTGTAATGGGTACATTTTTGATATCAGAAATAGACATTATTTTTACTCGAAACAGGAGAGTTTGATTTATCGTAAAAGGGGGTATTAAAACCCCCGTAACTCCCTTCGTTACATGACTCCTGGGTGATCAATTCGTTCGTAAGTATCCGAACTACAACCTACGTCATCTGTTTTGTCTTCGCGGCTGCTCTAGTTAAGTATAGCAAATAAAGATTCATTAACATTTTTGTTACCTAAGCTTTTAAGTTCCTCACTATTTATTTCTATTTTCGATAGGGCGTCTGCTATGACGTTGTCTTTTCCCTTAACATGTTTAATATCAAAATCGTATTCTTCCAAAACTAACCGAAATTTCGTGAGTCTACTAGAAGGATTAGTCATACCAAAAAGTGAAATAAGTGGCTTACAGTCAGTTTCAAGTGAAAATTTTCGTCCGTACAAATAAGGTCTGAAATGTTTAACTGCCCATACTATCGCTAAAAGTTCCTTTTCTACTGTGCAATAATTACGTTCTGCTTTATTTAATGAGCTACTGGCATAAGCCACTGGCATATATCGTCCATATTTGACAAAACTGCCCCGATTGCACCCCCTGATGCATCCGTTTTTAAGAGAAAAATATTTTCTTCATCAAAATTTGAATATTGTTAAATTGGAGGGCTTATAAGTGCGGTTTTTAATTTTTCAAAAGATTTTTGACACTCACGTGTCCAACAAAATTTAGCTTTTTTCCTGGTTAAATTATTTAAAGGAATTGAAATTTTTGCAAAATACATACATTTTCTATAATAGTTGGCAAATGCAATAAATCGTTTAGTCTCATAATTTGCATCTTTGGGTACGGGATAACTCTAAAGGACCTTTATTTTTTCCTTATCAGGAAAAACTCCTTTTTCCGAAATCACATGTTCAAGATACAAAATTTCTCCTTTCAAAAATTGACACTTATTTGGATTTAATTTTAAATTTACGTCTTTAAGCCTCTGAAAAATTTTCACTAAATTTTTGTTATGATTCCCTAAACTGTTTCCAAAAACAATTAAATCATCAAGATACACGAAACAACGGTCATAATTTAAACCTGTCATTGCAATAGTCATTATTCTGGAAAATGCGCTTGGACTAATTTTTAAACCCATCGGAAGTCGTGTCATTTGGTATTGTCCCCTTTCGGTCGTAAATGCTGTATATGGTCGGCTAGACTCTTCCAAAGGCACTTGATAGTATCCTTGGGAAAGGTCTAAATGCGAGAAATACATAGCTCCAGACATTCAATCTAAAATTTCAGTTATAGATAGTAGTGGAAACTTCTCGTCATCCCTTAATTTTTTATTAAGAAGGCGAAAATCGATAACCACCCTAAAACGTTTAATGCCTTTTTGGTCGGCTTTTTTGGGCACAACCAACAAGGGTGCGGACCATTCACTTGTGGCCAGCTCAATAATTCCTTGCTTTTCCATTTTTTCGATTTGCTTATGTATTTCTGCCTTTTGTGCGTGGGGAAGTCGGTATGGTTTTACGTATGACGGTGACGCGTCCGGTTTAAGTCGTAATGTCTGTTTGTAAATGTTAGTCGTAGTAAGCGGATCGTCATATAAATGAAAAATACCTGAATTCTTGGCGCAAATTTATTGTATCGAAAAATTTTCTTCCTTATTTAAATGTTTAGTATCAATTAATTGCAATAACTTGTCGACTCGCTCTACTGAATTATTTTCTGTTTCTAAAAAATAACATGTTTCATAATCGCCAAAATTTACAAGTTTTGGATAAAAATTTGCCAATGAAATTTCCGTGTCACGGGTATTTAAAATTTTTACAGGTATCATATTGCTTTGGGGCCTAACTAAAACACTAGCTATATATATTCCGTCTCCAATTTCTTCTGGTAATACAATACAGTCCTCATTTTTATTCACTTTGCAAAATTGAATTACCTCGCATCTAGCTGGTATTTTAAAATAAGATTTTTCTTTTGAAAACATTGGCACTGAAATATGGTTATTTTTTAGGAAAAATGAAAAATTAAAATTTTCGTAATTTATTGTGGCATATTTTTGGAAAAAATCTGAGCCTAAAACACCATTTATTTTACCTTCAAAACTGTCTATTAGGTGAAAATTATGATTTAAACTAATCACGTTGTTATTGTTTTTAATTTCAAATTTCAAGTTCGCAATGCCATGAGAAAGTGTTGAACCTGCAACTCCATGTATTTTTGTTTTGGTTGCTGTGTTTACATATTCATGTTTATTAACAAATTTTTCAAATATTACACTAATTGAAGCACCTGTATCAATTAATAAATTTAATTTGGTACCTCTATAATTGACTTGAATAAAATTGAGACCATTTAAATTTAAAACAAAAAAATTAACTTTAGACTCGAAAAAACTGATTTGCTAAGTTTGATTGGTTAGACTCGCCAGTGCTTTCGTCCCTCATGCAATATGTCCTATTGTTATTACTATTTCCGCGAGAACCTCTTCCACGATTTGGAAAACCCCTATAATTCGGTGATCTATTTTTTTTTTTTTTTTTATTTTACTTTTTTACGGTTCGTCGGCGTATCTAAGGCCATCTAGAACCGGTCATCGACCGTACGGTTTTTAATCGTGCGGTCTACCGACTGGGGAGTGTGAAACGGCACCTTCATCCTACGAGATATCCGATCTCATCCGGCCTGTCCGGCGTGAATAGGATGGTTTTGATGTCGATTCATTTTACACTCTTCCCTAAGACAAGAGCACGCGGTGTTTCCCAAGCGGTCACCCATCCAAGTACTAGCCGCGCTCGACACCGCTTAACTTCGGTGATCTGACGGGAACCGGTGCTTTAGGTGTCGCTAGGCCCTTGCCTCTGTGATCTATTTTGAAACCTATTATTATTGTTATTACCATTATACCTTTTGCTCCCTGCGAGAAATGAAAAATTCCGTGCGTTGCTATACCTATTATTTGAAAAAGAATGTGTTCGTTTATTTTGACCTCTGGGAAACCTATTATCTGCGCGCCTATTTTGGAAATAGAAAACCTGACGAGAGCCTGTGTCTTTTTTCTCGAGCTCTTCATCCTTTGCTGCCCTTATCGCGTCGCTTAACCTATCGTAATTACGGGCTTTAACAATAGTGCGTATATTGTTACTCTATAAACCATTAGAAAACATATTTATGGCAAGTTTCTCGTTTACGGAAGTCAACACTCGTACAGCTTCGTCATTCCCGTCAGACTGCGCGATGGTTAGGTCCAGGAGTAAATCTTCAATAGTTCTCCCGAACTCCTCGATTGATTTACACCCTTGCTTAGCACCGTTCAATCTGGCGGATAATGCCCCCGCTGACTTCTTGGTGAGAAAAAGAGTTTTGATGTCTGTAACAAGGGCTTCATTCGTTGCATACACACTTCGCAACCTAATTTTTGTGTTACTTGATAGTCTTGCCTTAAGGAGATAATTTGTTAAACTTTTTTTCCCTGCCTCATCGAGCAATGCGTCATATAACTCGATGCCGTCAATCCAGGAGCGGATCCAGAACCTCGTTTGGGGGAGGGTCATTCACAGAAAAGTAATATATTTCACTGTTGTGTATTAATGGTATTATTATATAATAAATCTGCAAAATAATAAAGGAAGTTTTCATAAATACATTTTCCGCGGATCAATATAATTGAATTTTATCATGCATTGGAAAATAATATGATCCCCCACTTTTTTAACACCCTTAATTAAAAATATTATCTATAAAGTAGAAAGCCATGTGAAAAACCAGACAGACATGCAAACACTTACATACATGACATATACCTACAGGTAGGTATACAAATACATACGCCTCAAAATATAAGTATGCATTTTATTTAACAGCTGCTCTGCATGTTACTTTTATTCCAAATTCTTAAGTATTTACCTATTGTATATTATTATTATTATTATTAAACAACGTTGACATACGCTCGAGCTTCCAGCGAAAATATCGTATCATAATGTCAATTTTATTAGAATGTGGACCATAAGCTGCCGTACACAGTAGACAATATAGTTGGTTTAATTTACAAAAAACTGTTTTTCTTATTTTTTTAACAATAGGTTATTAAATCCGCTGAAAGCATTCCTCTAGGCATTCCTGTTTAAAATTTTTCAAACTTCGTTGACAGAGAAGCAATAGGTAAAAAATGTAAATGCATTTCGTTACTTACCATTACTATTCAATTTTTACGCTTCTTGAAAATTATAAAGTAATTCACCACAATATTTCTAAATGCTTTATGCTTTACGGCTTAATACCAAACTACAGGACATTTTACTATTCTCTATCCGCCTAAAAACAATAATTAAACATAGGACTAAAACGACTTCAACAGTTCAACACAATTCCGATGAAAGCCCCTGTTTTATTTGCGCCCGGCATTGACAAAGGATATCGCCGCTTAAGACTAAAGCTTGCCGCCCCCAAGTTGCCGACACGGACAAAGACCGAGGCTAATAATACGGTGATAATGCTAATAAATCAATTGCAAAAAAGTTTATATATTTTTATTTATTTTTCAATTCAATGGATAGACCAAATTTAAATGCTTACATCAGGTGCTTTGATTATGACCAAGCTGCGGCGTTAGTCAAAACAGCAAAGTAAATTTAGTAAATACAATATATAATATTTTTTTGTGTTCTTCTGTTTGTTTGGGGGGGGGGGGGGGGTCATGACCCCCATGACCCTCCCCGTGGATCCGCGCTTGCGTCAATCAACTCTTTTGTTGTTTTCTCAGTGCCGTCCATGCGCGGAAACAGAGACGCTGCCGTTTTTAGGTCAAATTTTTCACTCATGATTTCGGCTTCGACAAAACAATCAGAATCGAAGTCTTTTCCCACAGATTCTGTTTCTTTCGTTTCAGTGTTCTTTAGCCCATCCTTTAAAACTGTATTAATAGCTTCAAAATATTTACTTAACTGAGTTGCATATTCTTTAACTTGGGCTATTAATTCGGTTTTAGTGGGGTCCCTATTAAATACACTTTTTAAATTTTCAAATTCACTTCCAAGTTTATGTAGTTTTCTTAAGTTGCTTAAGGTTACGATCTCAGAGCTGCGCCTTTCAAGGGAGTCTTTTTTTAGGTTCCTGTGCAGCACCCTTGCCTCTTCTAACAAGTACCGGAATTCCCTGATGTCCATGAACCAATACCCAAGTTGCGTACGAGCGGCTTTTGCCTCACCTTCCATTAAGGCCTCACAAGTACACGAGCTGCTTGGCTGTCGCTTAAATGTTCTCCTGGCTTCTAGCTACTTCACGTCTTATCTTGTCCTTGATCATCTTCTTACACCGAGAAATTACATAGGCCAATATGCATATGCAGGCTAGGACACATACAGCTATGCTAAAAATTTCTCTTGTAGACACTATACTTGCTGATGCGGACACTCCACCACTGGTCCCTGCTTGGGCTATTACAATTTCTTCCTCAATTTGACTGCTGCCCATTATGCACCTCTTCACTAACACACACTTCTTTTTACCAAGGGCTTAACTTAAGCCCGCTGGCAGGATCGCCATGTGAGATGAGTACTCTGGTTCGAATTAAGACACATGTTTTTAGTAACGAAGGGTCGTATATTATGTCAATAAAACATAGACATTATTTTTCTTCTTACTATTATTCTTATATGCTGCCTAAACATCTATATGGGTCATTATCAAAAAAAGAGGGAAAGTTACTTTCTGTGTTCCCCCGTTAGTATTTTCAAGTATTCAAAATTGTATTAATTTTTAGAATAAGTAAAATAAAATAAATAAAATAAAATAATTTATTTATCCAGTCGAATACATATAGTATTATAGGACATGTCAATAGAAAGGTACACTATAAGTAAAATAAATAGAACAAAAACAACGAAGAATAAAATACAATATCACATTAAATACAAAAACAGAAAACAATAAATCGTATACAGCTCAAATCAATCAAAATTCATTGAGGTTATAAATGCACTTGTCAATGAGATACTGCCTGGTCTTTGCCTTAAACTTATTTAAGGATGTAATTGATTTTAAATTATTGGGAAGTCTGTTAAATACATTTATTCCCATAACAAATGGAGATTTATCAGTCACACAGAGACGACGCTGAGGCATTAACAATCTGTCCTTAAAACGAGTAGGATATGAGTGAAATGAACTATTTGTATTAATGCTTGCTCTGTTCATAAACGTGTATATAAGTAACTTGTGGATATACAGTCCGAGGACCGTAAGTATGCCATATTGCGTGAACAGACCCCGGCAAGACCGCCGTCCCCCAACGCCAGCCATACTTCTAATGACGCGCTTCTGTGACACGAAAACTGAACCCATCATAGAGCTAGCCCCCCAAAAAAGTATACCATAGGACAAACAAGATTCGATCTGTGCAAAGTAGAACATCCTTAACTCATCAACACCAAAAACCCGCTTAAGATTTCTAATCTGGAAGCAGGCCGAATTGATTTTGGGAATAAGGGTGGCGCAGTGCTGATTCCATGTTAGGGTGTCGTCAATCGTCAGTCCTAAAAACTTTGTGGAGGTACTTCTAGTCAGACCAACCTCGTCCATAGCCACGTCAAGATCCAAGTTATTACGATTTTGGTGACAGTGAAATCGCAAATAACAAGTTTTATCGATGTTTAGATATAGTGAGTTGAGGCTAAACCAAGCTGCCAGATCCCGAAGTAGAGCATTTGATTTTTCCTCCACCAGGGTTTCCTGTTTATCTGAAACCAGCGCCGATGTATCGTCGGCGAATATCGTGACAAAACAATCCTTGAGGCAACGAGGCAGATCGTTGATGTAGAGCAGGAACAGGACAGGTGCCAGAATTGACCCCTGTGGTACTCCTATCCCCACGCTGGTCTTTGTGGATTGAAAGGTTGATTTAGTATTACCCAGAACATGAGCTATCTCGACAAATTGTGTTCTGTATGAGAGGAATGATCGAAACCATTCGAGCAAGGTTCCTCTAATACCATACCCCTCAAGCTTACTTAAAAGAAGATCGTGTCTGACGCAGTCAAAAGCCCTGCTAAGATCGCAAAAGAGCCCAGCAGGACACTCACCCGCCTCCAACACATCGATGATCCTCCTATAAAAAACATCTATCGCTGTAATCGTGGAATGCGATGACCTAAAGCCATGCTGATTTTCGACCAAAATTTTATTTTTGTTCAGGTAATCCATCAATCGGGACAGCATACACTGTTCAAATATTTTTGAGAAACATGACGAAAGTGCCACAGGTCTATAATTTTCGGCCAACGCTCGATCACTCTTTTTGAAAATTGGTACAATTTTACTGATCTTCAGCCTTTCGGGAAATGTTGAAGAATCTATTGAGCAATTAATTAGGTGAGTTAATATTGGAATCATAAATTGGGAAGATTTTTTAAATAAACCTACAGGTATATCATCTGGACCCGAAGACATTTTATTTTTAATTTTATTATTTACAATCGTTAAAATCTCTGGTTCACTAAACGGAACAAATCCCATGCTGTGGTCGACAGTCGACTTTGGAACATTAGTACGATTATGTCCAGGATCGTGTCTGGGGATACCCGCTATAACCTCAAGAGGGGCGTTTATGAAGAATCTATTAAATTCGTTAGCAATGAGAGTAGGATCTTCAGTTAACTCATCATTAATTTTTAATTTTATATTTTTGTCAGCCCGGTTTGTTCCGTTTAGTTGCGATATAACTTTCCAGGTGACCCTGCTTTGGCTACTCATATCGCCGTTAAATATTAAGTTACTGTAAAACTCTTTCTTGCGGTTTCTAATCAGTGCATAGTGGTCCTTTCTTGCCCTTTTGTAATTGACTCTTAATCCTTCACATTGTTTTTGTAAATAAAAAAGATTTTTTAAGTTTTCGCTAGAGATTTTTATTTCCTGATTAACCCATGATTTGCTTTGGTTCATTGATGAAGATTTTGACAGCGGAAAAGATGAGTTAAAATAATGTAAGTAGGTATTGTAAAAATAATCAAACTTGACATTAAAGTTATTTTCCGTATAGACCTCATTCCACCTTTCACTCCTTAGCTGATTGCAGAATGTGCTAATGTTATGTTTGCTAAAGTGTCTTTTTATAAGCAATTCTTTGGGGCTGTGATTATTTGTAAGAGTATCAGACTTAAATAACAGTATTTTATGATCAGAAATTAAAGTATCACACAGCACTGGAGCATTGCATTGTAAATTAGTGAATATGTGATCGATCGTTGACCCACGCTCACCTACAACCCTGGTGGGCCCATCGACCTTAGATATAACATTGTAGGATTCAAAAATATGTTGTAAATCGGCAAAGTACTTACCATTCACAGTAGGCCCCATATTAATATCACCGCAAATAACGATGATAAGACCATTCTTGTAAATACTCTCTAAAATCGCTTCCATGGTTTGCACAAAAACGGTCAAGCTGCCTATCGGAGATCGATAGCAGGACAATACGCAGACATCTGGACCACCAAGAGGAACTGTCCACGCAATACCGTACCAAGTAGTTTACTATACTCTATATGTACAAATAGTGATTTTAGAAAAAAGTCAAAACAATAGAAAAAAAAAGAAAAGATTAACAGAAAAAAAACATTACCATGTCGAGGTTATACCCTAATTCCTTGAAAAGTGTTGAAGCGCTGTAACTATAAAATGTTATTTAAATAAACAGATAGTAAGATTTGCTTTTGCGATCGGTTGACTATCTTTTGTTGAGTTCTGCAATCGATTAACCCTTTTGGTGTTTCAGAAAAATTTATCCAAAATCTGTAACGTAAAGTTAATGCTCATTACCATGTCTTCCGTAATCTTGCATAGTCTGGCAACAATGAAAAGCGTTTATCAGATCTATTGGATTCGGGGGACTCCCCTATATATGTAGTTAATTTGGCAAGTCCCTGATCTGAGATTAGTTTTTGCCTAGCCGCGGAGTGAGTAGGTTTATCGCCCAGATCACAGAGTGTAACCACCTTGACGACATTACCGTGTCTTAAAATTTGTGTTGTTGTATGTTTTGGGAAGAACTAAATTATATTTAATATTTTAGTGTTATAATAGACCAAGGTAAGAAAAATACATAACTTAATTTTCATGTAATAGTTTCATTTTTTTTTTGATGTTTTGCTCATTACCGTGTCAAAAATTCCCAACATTACCATGTCTTTTCAGTGACATGGTGATGTTGTTATGACACGGAAATGTTTTTAGTTACTATTCTTACGTTTATTCTTAATAATTGTAGATACACAACTCATCCAATGTAGCCAGTGCCGATGAAGTAACTAATAGAGCCAAAGTTAGAGTCCTGCCTACTAATAAAATTATAAAGTCCACTGATAACTCTGATAATGCAGAAGATTTTGAATTTAACATTCAGTCAGAGACTAGGTCCGAGATTAAACCTGATGACTGGGTAGCAGTCCTGTTTAACGACTTCTGGTATCCAGGTAAAAGTTTAAATAATAAGTGTCTATTATCGGATCAACTTGTTGTATTTTTTAGGTGTAGTTCTATCACTGAAACGCAAATCTCTGGAAATCCAGTTTATGGACAGAAAAGGTGAAAATTTCTTTTGGCCGGAGAAACGAGATATCCAGATTACTCCAGCTGCCGAAATTTTACTAAAACTTTCAAAGCCACCTGTGCCATGCTCTGCACGACTTTTTTCTGTTCCGGAATACAAAAAAATAAATGAGATGGTTTAAGTTTTTTTTTGCTAGATTCCATACATTTTTTTAATTTTTTTTGTTTTTTTAATAAACAGAACTTTAAGTTGCGTTGAGTTTTTGTGTAACTTTTAATACACACGTTTTGTTAATAAATTTATTCCATAAATATATTAAAAATTGGTGTTTATTGTTCTCTTCTGACATTACCATGTCAGCTAATTAACATTTCCATTTCTCCTTGACATTACCGTGTAACTAAATCTCATTACCATGCCGTTTTTGGTTATTTTTTTCAAATATAGCAAAAATATGGGAGGGTACATTTTACAGTTTTGATTGCCTAGTAATAGTGCATACATTTACATAAAAATATTTTATAGAACTTGATATTTAACAACTGTCACAAAATATTATCAACTTTCCCGAATTTCTTGATAATTACCCATATATATATATTTAGCTAACCTTAAACTATGGTTTGTTATATGTTTATATTTAAATATTATAAATAAGGTAGTCATGATGGCTCATGGCAATCGCCTTGTGGTCAATGTTAAGAATTTAATAATATAAACTTATAATTTAATATCTAGTAAAATAAGTAAACTATTAACTAACTAATTATTACGTTTTACTACATTATACCTACTTATTACACTACATTTGCTCCCACACTAAGAGCCATACATGAAATCTGAAATACACATTTATTGTTTCAAAGCAACCACCAAATTTATCAAGAATAAAATTTTCTGAGAAAGCAATAATGAAGAAGTTTCCCATATGTTACATACTTTTTTAGACACACTGTATAGCTTTAGACTAATATCTGCGAAACCTTTTAGATTTTCGAAATAATTATGATTACAAAACATGTTAAATTGTTTTTCAAAGCCACTCTCGATTTTTATTCATTATAAGATATAATAAGAAACGAGTTTTCTGCAAATAACTGTTAATGCGTTAGGAATTAAAAACTTTGTTTTTGAGTTGAGTGAGCAGCCATCTATTGCAAATGAACATTGTGACTTCTTTAGCACTATAGGAGCAAGGTTAGCTAATAAAATAAGTAGGCCAACTAATGTGCCGGATTTTTTGTTGAATGAAACACAGTTTCCAGGCTCAATGTTTCTGTATCCTGTTATTGATGAAGAAATTGTTGTATCGATAACCTCTTTAAAAAGTTCTTCTTCATTTGATGGTTTTGGCATGTCTAATACTATCATAAAATTTAACTATAAATATTTAGTTGCGCCCTTGGTTTATGTTGTTAATTGGATTTTTGAAACAGGAGTTTTTCCTCATACCTTAAAAAAAGACTGTGATCATTCTGTTGCATAAGAAAGGAATAAAAATAGATGTTAATAAGTATAGAGATATTGCCCTTACTAGTCCCGTTTGTAAATCATAGAAAAATTTATAAAAAGGAGACTGTGTAGCTTTCTGATTACAAATGGGCTAATGTCTGCTTCGCAATATGGATTTAGGGAGGGAATCGGTACCGATACTGCCCTATATGAAGTCACTAATTAAATTGTAGATTGTTTTAATAATAACTATAAACCCCTGGCAATTTTCCTAGATTAATCTAAAGCCTTTGATATAGTTGATCATTACATATTACTAAACAAATTGGAATTAATAGGAATAAGGGGTAAAGTTCTTCAACTGTTTAAGTCATATTTAAATGATAGAACACAAATAGTTAAACTAAATACAGTTTGTAGCTCTTTTAAAGTGGTCCAGTTTGTTGTTCCTCAGGGTACAGTGCTTGGCCCGATTATATTCTCTATTTATATCAACAGTCTGGCGAATGCAATAACTTATGTAAAAACTGTTTGTTTTGCTGACGACACAGTTCTTCTAATTAAGGGTTACCTATGTAAAAAATAGGATGGATTATAATCGATTAACTCTTAATGTGAACAAAACAAACTGTTTGTGCTTTGCAATGAACAAGTTTGGGTTGCCTAATAAAAAGAAAATCATAGACACTCAAATAATTGTGACTTCTCTGGGAAATGTTCATGTAATGATATAGTTAGATAAGTAGAATGTACGAAATATTTAATTTGATCAGTCTTTGAAATGGTCTGCTCACGCAGAATATGTAAAGAATAAATTAAAATGCTTGTATATAAATCCTATGAATTGCGAAACATTCTAAACAGAGAGGTTATAATTAATGTCTATAAATCCTTAGCTTAATCTTGTCTCAGTTATGAAATAATCCGTTGGGGCTCTGCTCATAAGAATATCTTGAGCAACATCACTATTGCCCAAAAATATATTTTAAAATAATTCAGTTTAAATCCAGATGTTTTTCTTCTGAACTGTTATTTTAACAGTCTGGTGTCTTCACAATTATCCATATATATATATATATAAGAAATGTGCTTAGATTTTCGCTTACTACAAATATCTTTCACAATTACATTAGTCATAATATCTTGACGATAGCAAATGTAAATCGTAACTTAACTGTGCCGATTATACACTTTACTGCCGCACAACGATTTATTTCTTATGTGGCTCCTAAAGTTTTTAACTTATTACCAGAGCATATTAAAAGAAAAAAATTTCAGCACATAAAAAGGGACCTTAATATTATATGTATTATGAATAACACTCAAATAATTAAAAATGCTGTTACGTTTCCATGAATTGTAAAAATTGTAAGAATTATAAAAATGGGTATACGCTTAAATAATAAGTCTAGGATGATAGACTTTATATAAGTATTAGGTATGAACGTTGTTGTGTAATACAGTGACTGTGTGCATATACAGACTTTAGTCAGTCAATAGTGCACACATAGGATTTACAGTATTTCTTACTACCTCATAATTGGTACCATGTAGTGTGAATGTGATATTGTAATACGTAATGGATAAATAAATAAATAAATAAATAAATTTAAAAAAATAATAAAAAATTCCGTATCGAATGACATAAAAATATACAAGGGCTCCAATTGAAAATACGAAAAATAAAGTTTGACTCTAAATTTTGTACACCCTGTACAATTCGTATCAATTAACCTTGGTTAATGAGACTACTGCTAGACTTTATTTAATAAGTACCTTGCATTATTTTATTAACAACAATAACTGATTTTTTTCGCTGATATCACTAAACCGAATTAATAAATACAATTTTAGAGATATGTACCCATAACAGGTGCCTAAATATACAATTAAGAAAACAATATTTGCTAAGGAACGGAACTGTCGGTAATTGAGTTAAAACAATAGAAAAATCGTTTTCAATTACTTTTTGGAAATACTAATTGTAGTTGATTTTTCAATTACTAGGATTAAGTAATTGTAATTGGAAATTGGTTTTTAAAAATTTAAGGTAATTCAATTACACTGTCATGGTTAATCTATGTATTGGATATGCATATTCTAAGTTTATTGATTGATATACTTTTGGCTAGATGTTAGTTATAAAAGAAGATCCGTTTTACGGTCAATATTTTGAATTCATTAAATTTTCCCCGACATGACTCTATAAGTTAAATTTATTGTTATTCTGTGCTCGTTTGTGGCAGACGAAAACTTTTACAATATCTCTGCAATTTCCATATTTTATATGATACCTAATTCCTTATCGAACATTAGAGTCAAAATTGGCATGATGCAACATTTTTTTAGTTTCTAAGGGGACGGATCTCTCTTATACTAATTCAATTGTCAAAATGTAATTGAATTACTAGAAGGTCCTGATTTATAGATTCAAAGTATTTGAATTATATGTAAAAGCAATTAAATTAAACCCAGAAAGTCGAATGCGCTAATTCATCATGGAATTAATTATTTTAGTGGGTAATTAGTAATTAAAATATTTTTATCATCCTGTTAGTAATCGGTAATTGTAATTGAATTAGGTTTTAAGAGTAATTTCGACAGCTCTGCTTAGGAAGAACCATTGGCTTACTTCTATTTACGCGAACGCCACTGAGTTAAAATATTCTGTATAGTTACTATCATGTAGCAAATTTAATTCAGTATCAAAATATTTTAGAAAAGCGTAATACATACCTTTACTTGTATCCCGAAAAGGAAATGCTTTCGAATACCTTCAACCTTACCTACAACTTCTTTCCTAAGAATATCGTATTCAATTACACGTCCTGAAACCTAAAGCTATTAGGAAAAGCATAGTATAAATTGAACCACCAGTTGGAAGAAGGAAATAAATTCAAAATATCGATATTGAGAAAATCGAAAAAGCCATAACTTTCCTATTTCACTTTTTATTCAGCTTTGACTTGCAGATGAAATAAATTATGGTGTATTTCAAATCTTACAAGACATTAGGACTATTTAATGGTTTCCATTAGTAAGATATAACATTATAAAGAGCTTGGATTTATTTCCTTCTTAAAATTTATGATATTTGTAAATAAAAATTAAATAATAATTATTGAAAGAACATTTATTATTCATAGAACATATTAACGATAAAGGAAACTTCTATAATTATTATGCACTTGTATCATGTATTAAATACTTGTTATTAATAACTGTATTAAAAATTCCAGGATTTATTTCCTTCTTACAACTTATGAATAATTCTTCCGCCTATAACTGCGTAACGTGTTTGGTTTTTAGTTCCTTCTTAGCATTAATAGATAAGTGCTTCTACTGAATTGCTAATTTTAATAAAATGTCATTTTGTCATATTTTGGTGTTTATTTAATAAATACTATTAACTATAAGTAAAAATATAATAATACAAAGGTTGGATTTTTTTCTGTTTTGATAAGATAGTATTGTCATATCATGGCGCCGTATTTCTGAGAATGAACGAAAAAAAATAGAAAATTAAAAATGCGTGCATATCGCAATTAATCCAGTATGTGTTGTTAAACTGATGTAGATTATAAAGTATTTTGGCGTGATAAATAATATATAAAGGGCGGAATATATACCTACACTTAAATTTAGCCAAAATATGCGCATATACGAGGTGTTTCCTAACGTCTCTGAAAAAATGAAGGAGGTGAATCCTCACCTTATTTTAAGACGAAAATGTGGTATAAAAGTTTTTCGCATGTCGCTTCGTTTTCGAAATACAGGGTGTTAAAAAAAATTTTGTATTTTTTTTTTTTCATTTTATTAATTAATGCCAAACGATATTCTAATGGTATTTGTTAAACATAAGGGATTAGAGCACTTTACATTGGATCAATTTTAAATTTTACAATTAGTTCATTGGCGGGGATCTGGGTAAAAGAGTACCTTAATTTTTTAGTTATTTTTCGTATTTTTATCATTATGTTGCGTCAAATGATACGAGTAGGCTTTGCTTCGTTTCATGGCAACCACATTTGTTTTCTCCGTAACATTTGTCTCCTGTTTAACATCTTTCAAATAATATTCTTTTGAATTGTTTTTGAATTTATTTGTACTACATTACATACTTTTCATAATGGCTGAGTTTACCAATCAAGAAATGGCTCAAATTCATTTTATGTACGGTTTGGCAAATGGAAATGCGCTAGAGGCAAGACGTTTATATGCAGAACGTTTTCCTAATAGACGAGTACTGTGTTCAGAAACATTTACAAGATTGCACCTCAAGTCAGAGGAAACGGGTAGCTTTGCAAAAAGCAAAATAGGCGACCGGCCACTTACAGTTAGAACCGTACAACTTGAGGAAGAGGTTTTAAACATGGTGGAAGAATCTCCAGGCGCTAGTACGAGGGAAATCGGGAACGAGTTGAATGTGAGTTACAAAACAGTATGGAGTATTTTAAAGGACTATTTACGTACAAAGAGTGCAAGCTTTGTTGCCTTGAAAATTTCCAGCTCGAGTTAATTTTTGTAACTGGTTTCAAGAAAATTCTATAAGGGTCCCACATTTTTTGGCAAAAATACTATTTACAGATGAAGCGAATTTTTCCAGACAGAGCATCATAAATTTTCACAATAACCATATTTGGGCGGAAGATAATCCTTATGCTATCATCGAAGGACATCACCAGTATACATTTTCTTTTAATATTTGGGCAGGGATTATTGGAGATAGCTTAGTTGGGCCGTATTTTTTTCCAAATCGAATTACTGGTGATGTCTATTACAACTTCCTTAGAGATGAATTGCCAGAATTGATGGAAGCAGTGCCATTAAGAACGAGAACTTTAATGTGGTTCATGCATGACGGCGCTCCCCCTCACTTTGCAGTACGTGTTAGAAACTATTTAGATCAACAATATCCTGCTCGTTGGATAGGTAGAGGAGGACCTCACCAATGGCCACCCCGTTTACCGGATCTGATTTCTGGTGTCACCTTAAACAACTCGTTTATTCTACTTCCATTGAAACTGAAGAAGACCTTCGACTGCGTATTATTGATGGTTTTAATACGATTCGCGCCAGTCCCGAGATTTTCCAACACGTAAGAGACAATTTAGCACGTCGTGTACATGGGTGTTTACTGGCTTATGGAGGACATTTCTAGCAATTTATTTGACTTTTGTTCATGTGGGTTCATTATTAAAAGTTTTTAAATCAATTATTAAAATTATTATTATTGCTTTACCAATTTTTTTTAACACCCTGTATTTCGAAAAAAAAAGCGATATGCGAAAAACTTTTATACCACATTTTCGTCTTAAAATAAGGTGAGGATTCACCTCCTTCATTTTTTCAGAGAGCTTAGGAAAAACCCTGTGTGTACCTTGTTTGCCTTTAAAATATGCAGTTATATGCATTTTTTTGATCAAATATGCATACTGGTATGCAATATTTCTTAATTTATTATAGTATAATAGGGTATAGAAACACAGTGGGTTCTAAAAAAGATGTTCATTTAAAAAAATGCAGAAAAAAACAAAGAAAAGTAAAAGTAAACAATTTTTTAACTTGAAATTGTATAAAAGGCATTTATTACTAAATATTTTTCAAGATTTTCAACTAAAAAGGATTGGTTTCTATCAGTAAAAATATATTTATACAAAGAGAAGCTTCTTTCAACATCTACTAATGTAATCGGACAATACTGTAACTTAGGTAGTAAAGTTTAAGGCCAAGATACAACTTCGTTGGATGGTTTACCTCCATAAATGCTTTTTACTGCAGTAAAGTATTTAAATCCTTTATTCTTTTTTACAGTAGCATCCAATTGGTTCCTTACTTCACCTCCTACTCTACCGGGAAGGTTGTTACATTTAGCGGAAAAAGTTTCAACAATACCAGTTGAGTCTCTTAAGCTTAATTTTCTACTCTCTAACGAGAATATTATGTCCGGTATAAAACTGAAATTAACCTTGATAAAACAAGATCTTTAATAACAGTTGCACTCTTTAACAACCCTTTACTTTGCACAACACACTGCGAATTGTCATCTAAATTCAAAATTAGTTCTTTACTGGCTTCGAAATGTTCTGCGTAGATTGCGGTCTTAATCCATGTTTCCCACCGGTTAATTACAAGTTTTGGAGGTAAACTAACTCCACGTAGTCTTTCCTTATAGATCTGCACTCTTAGAGGTGCTTTTAGAAAAACTTTTTTACATTTGAAATTAATTTATTCACTAAAGGATATTCAGTTCTGACGGTTTCTGCGACTCGGTTTATTCCATGTAAAAGACAAGTCACATGTACCATATTGGGGTAAAAGATTTTTAAGTTTTGGCCTACTTTTACCATATACGGTGCTGCATCAGACAAAAGCTCGATAGGGACTGCTAAATAAATCGTGTTACTTACTTACTTACTTAATTTCTTTATTTCAGATCATGTTACATAATTTACATAAAATTATAAACACAAAATGGAATGTCATATAAAAGAAAAATCCTAAAGAATTAGGTACATATCTAAAAAATCATTCAAAGTATAGGGCTCCAACTTTACTAAAGTCTTTTTAATTTCTTTCTCAAATTGTTTTTCATGGCTTATTCTTTTTATTCTCTCTGGTAGTTTCTTGAATAGTTTTAAGCTTATATAATTGGGTGACTTTTCAGTAAGGGCTAGCCTGTGTATGGGATAATTTATATTTAAAGTTCTCGTCTGGTGTTGATGACTAGCTGGTGCTTGAAAACATTTTTTATTTTTAAAGAGGAACACTAAACACTCATAAATGTACAATGCATATACCGTCAATATTCCCAATTTTTTAAGAACAGACTGACACGATACATTGAAATCTAATTTTTCAACTATTCTAACTAATCGCTTCCGAATTACAAATATACTTTGAATTTGACTATCCCTTTCCCAAAACATTATCCCATATTTCAAACAGGATTCGAAATTAGCAAAATATAACATTTTCAAAGTTTTTTTATTCATGTATTTAGCAGTAACACGAATACCATAGCAAATAGCATTTAGTTTCTGTGAAAGACATTTGATATGAAACGACCAATCTAGAAATTCGTTAATCTGTACTCCCAAAAATTTTGTGGATAGAATTATATTGGTTTTATTTTTTATTTAGGATAAGTTTGTTTTCTGTAAACCACTGTGTGACCCTGTTAAGAAAGTTTCTGCACTCAATGACAAGTTGATTAATACTTTTGCCCCTTGAATTAGTATCGTCGGCGTAATTAACCATATCCTGATTAGATTGAATTAGGTTATTTAAATCATTGATAAAAATAATTAATAGAATAGGCCCCAATACACTACCCTGTGCTATACCTACACTGTTATATAATGTTTTAGAGTTGTAAGATTTTCCATTCTTCAGAATATAGACTTTTTGACTTGTGTTACTAAGGTATCCCTTTATCCACTTATACTTTACAAGCTCCCCAATTAAAATATCTCTATCCAACAGTCATATGCTTTAGATAAATCCAAAAACATTCCTACAGCTACATTACCATCTTCAAGGTGTTTCAAAACTGTTTGAATAAATTGAAAAATTGCAGTTTGGGTGGATCGTCCATTTAAATATCCATGTTGACTTTTACTAAATATATTACAGCTTGTCAGAAAATTCATTAATCTTGAACACATTGCCATCTCAAACAATTTTGAAAAACCTGTTAATAAACTAATGGGCCTGTAATTATCCATTAGTTCTGGATCACCCCTTTTTAAAAGTGGTTTTAGTGCTATTTTTAAATTTTCAGGAAATATGCTTGTTTGTTGTGTTGTTTATTATGTAACATAGAACATCTTTACATAACCTAATAGAGATTTTAACAATACTAGTAGGAATTTCGTCGAAACCGGAAAACTATGTTTATTTTTTATGTTATTCGCTATTTCGCATAGTTCATTAGTTGTCACTGGCCCTAGAAACATTGACTGATCGTTTCTGGCATTGTTACAGTTAAAGGGAATACTAGACAGATTTTTAATTAGATCGGGTATTACAGATATTAGATACTTGTAAAATTATTTGCTATTGTTTCAGGATTTCCCTCGATTTCTATATCCGAGTTGTTGTTAAGTGTTTTCTGTAATTTCTCTACATGCATTTCATCTTGTTATCCGAATTATTTACTCTATTGGAATAATGGTTTTTACGAGATTCGTTTAAAAGTATATCATATTCCTTTTTCTTTTCTTTATATTGATCATTAAAATTTTGATGCTGTCTTGTTAATGTTAATAACAAGTCCAACTCACGTTTACAATCAGTAATTTCCCTATTCTGAAATATTTTTGGAATTTTTGCTCTCGAACATAGCTTTAGAGGGAAAATCTGTTGGAATATATTTATAAAATTATTCATAAATGCACACCACTGCTCATCAATATTCTTTCTTTCAACCGCATAAACATTCAACCAATCTTGCTCACTCAAACAGTTACGGTCACATTATTAGTTTTGTCTAGCTGCTTAGAAGCTATTACATATGGGTTTGTTGCTTTATCTTCTTGAAGTGGTCCAATCATAAGATGTGCGATAAATCTGCCACAAGCATCTGTGCTTTAATCAACAATAATGTAATAGCTATTTATGCCATCAGTTACGAAATGCCTAATTTTGTGTAACGCGTGAGATTTTTGCGGAACGAACGAAGTGAGTTTCGCAAAAACTCACAAGTTACACAAAATTTAATTTCGTAACGTATTGCATACAAGATTTTTTCTAATTTTGAAGAAAGTAATAAAAAAATAAAATTTAATATAATTGATAAAAATTTGGAAAACATAATTTTAGTTTTTCTAATTTTGACATATAACTGATGGCATAAATAGCTATTGTTGCTGTTACTTCATGTTAGTTGTCAGTTTGACATTTTGTAAAAAAGTCTAGACGGAAGGATTTATCGAGATTGATATATTTTTAGTTTTATTTTTAAAAAATGAGTCATTCAAGTTCTGAAGAGCTACCAAGCGATATTGAAGAGGCAGCAGGTAATGCTCTATTATCAGTAATTCCCAAAAGTCAAAGGCAGTTTATGTTTGGCATACGAAAAATTTGTTACGTGGTGTGATGAGAAGAAAATTAAACATGTTAATGAGAAAGTTTTACTTGCATATTTTGAGGGTAAGAAAGATCTAAAAGTTTCCACATTATGGACACTTTACTCAATGTTAAGGTCTGAACTAAATCTGAAAAGGAATATTGATATTAAAAAATATACAAATTTGGTAGCATATATTAAAAGGCAAGCGGACGGGTACAGTGCTAAAAAGTCAAAAGTTTTTATTAAAAAAGATTTTGCCAAATTTTTATTGGAAGCTGATGACAAAGAATACTTAATGGCTAAGGTTGCAATGATAATTGGAATGGCAGGAGCATGCAGAAAAGCAGAATTAACATTTCTTCGAGTTGAAAATGTTATAGACGAAGGAAGCCATTTTCGTGTTGATATCCCACCTTCAAAAACAAAAGTTATACGGCAGTGTGCAATTACCACTGGAGACATTGAAAATACGAATCTTGTTGAAATATTAAGAAAATATATTAAGTTGCGTCCCCAGATTCTTAAACACAACAGATTTTTTGTAAAATATGCGAATGGAAAATGTACCAGAAATCCTGTGGGAATTAACACATTTAGCAGTCTGCCAAAAGTTATTGCACAATTTCTTGGTCTTTCAAATCCTGTTCATATACTGGCCACTGCTTCAGAAGAAGCTCTGCCACTTTTCTAGCAGACAGTGGCGCTGATCTTTTAAAATTAAAGAGGCACGGAGGTTGGAAATCTAGCTCTGTTGCGGAGGGATATGTTGAAAATTCCATGAATAATAAAAAACTTATAGCGCAAGAAATATTTGGTGAAACATCTAATGCAATGTGCGTCGCTTCCCAAATAACAGCAAGTTCGAGCAATGAAAAAAATATGTCGTCGGGAATTAATTTGAATAATTGCAATAATTGTGTTATCAATATTTATAATAATTAATTAATTTATAATTTATGTTTTTAACTTGTATTATAACAGTTTAATAAATAGAATAATTCTTTTTGTCACTAATTTTGAAATACATTTTTCGTCACCAATTGCATAAAATTTTACTTTATGCAACTAGTTACAAAAAGTAAGGCATTTCATAATGTCAATCAGTTTTAAAAAGTGTCACTTTATATGTCAAAATTAGAAAAAAAATTTTTTTGCTTGCCTTTTAATATATGCTACCAAATTTGTATATTTTTTAATATCAATATTCCTTTTCAGATTTAGTTCAGACCTTAACATTGAGTAAAGTGTCCATAATGTGGAAACTTTTAGATCTTTCTTACCCTCAAAATATGCAAGTAAAACTTTCTCATTAACATGTTTAATTTTCTTCTCATCACACCACGTAACAAATTTTTCGTATGCCAAATCATAAACTGCCTTTGACTTTTTGGGAATTACTGATAATAGAGCATTACCTGCTGCCTCTTCAATATCGCTTGGTAGCTCTTCAGAACTTGAATGACTCATTTTTTAAAAATAAAACTAAAAATATATCAATCTCGATAAAAACCTTCCATCTAGACTTTTTTACAAAATGTCAAACTGACAACTAACATGAAGTAACAGCAACAATAGCTATTTATGCCATCAGTTATATGTCAAAATTAGAAAAACTAAATTTATGTTTTCCAAATTTTTATCAATTATATTAAATTTTATTTTTTTATTACTTTCTTTAAAATTAGAAAAAATCTTGTATGCAATACGTTACGAAATTAAATTTCGTGTAACTTGTGAGTTTTTGCGAAACTCACTTCGTTCGTTCCGCAAAAATCTCACGCGTTACACAAAATTAGGCATTTCGTAACTGATGGCATAATTAGCTATTATAACCCGGTGAAGCTCTAATTTCTTCTAAAACGGTTTCGTATACTGAATGAACATTCTTCTTTCTAAGCGTGGATTCGTAAGGAATGATTTGTTAACAATATTTTTGCAAAAATCCTCTAAATTGCGGATAATGCAATTTTTTTACGGGTATGTTTGCTGCAACCAACGCCTTAAAAAGTCTTCTTGAAAAATTTCCTTCGGAATGGAATGGAAATATTCTTTCTTTTAGATGTGAATATTTTAAGAACCGAAAAACTAATTTATAACGATTGCTACGAGATGTCGCCACGTGTAACATCTCGCATATGTATTTATAACGTATGTTATATAAAATACGAATTTTTGGTGGAATCTAAAAATAGGATAATACACTGCGTCCATTAATTATGGAATAGGTAAAAAAGTACTCAAATTTTAAACATCCATATCTCCATCAAAATTATATCAATCCACTCAATTTTTGTTTTATTAGGTAGGCCGTCCCTTGGACTACTTAGCACAAAGTATTTGACCTTACTTTATGTCTTTTTTATACAGGATGATGGCTAAGATACCAAGCCATGTAAAATGTGCTGATTTTAAAATTAATGTTTGGAAAATACGAAGCAATGAAAATGGAATTTTATTAGTGTACTGGTTACAGCTTTATGTTAGGTACTTACTGTACAAATTACAGCGCAGTGCCGTTCGTGTCAATTAAAAAAAAAATAAAAAAATAAAAAATGGAATAGGTAAAAAAGTACTCGAATTTTAAAATCAATATCTTCATCAATCCATTCAATTTTCAGTTTATTAGGTAGGCTGTCCCTTGAACTACTTAGAACAATGTGTTTGGCCTCACTTTATGTCTTTTTTATACAGGATCATGGATAAGATACCAAGCCGTGTAAAATGTGCTGATTTTAAAATTAATGTTTGGAAAATACGAAGCAATGAAAATGGAATTTTATTAGTGTACTGGTTATAACTTTATGTTACAAATTACAGTGCAGTGCCGTTCGTGTAAATTAAAAAATCTGTATATTGCAAATTATATTGACTAAAAACGTTTTACTTCTATTTGGATTTACGTTGCTAGTCAACCAATTGCCCTTGTCAATTTATCAAGATTATAAATTTGTTGGCAGTTCTTGACAAGGCCTTTTGTTTAGTTTCTTTTTTTAAATGAATGCCAATATCCGATTCATATCTCCAGAAGAATGTTCCTATGCAAGAGGACTGTTTGAGCAGGGCCCGTGTCAGTCTGATACTGCCAGAATCATGAATAAAACGCAAGGGGCTATATCAAAAATTTTAAAACGGTATCGAGAATATGGATCGAATCAAAGAAGAGCAGGGCAAGGCCGACCAAGGAAAACAACTGCTAATCAGGATCGGTTTTTAACAATGCAATGTGTTCGGGAGCGATTTACAACAAGTACCAAGCTACAAGCACGGTTGTCAAACGTTCACAATGTTCGACTATGTAAGCAAACAATACTTAATCGCTTAAAAGAGGTCCAACTAAAACCGTACGAAGCAGCGATAGGACCAAAGCTGGAACCGCACCATAGACGTGAACGATTGCAGTTTGCTCAAAAGCATTTGCCATGGGGTGAAGATGAATGGGCTAATGTTTTATTTAGTGGCGAATCCCGTTTTTGTCTATACAGCAATGATAGACGTTTAAAAGTGTTTCGAAGACCTGGTGATCGCTATGCTCAGTGTAATTTTAAAGAGCGGGTTAGTTATGGCGGTGGATCAATTATGGTTTGGGGCAGTATATCTCTAGAGGCAAAAACGGAATTGGTATTTGAAGAGCGATTAACTAGTGACAGGTACATTACGGAAATTCTTCAGGAGCATGTTGTGCCTTTTGCTCCCTTTATTGGAGAAAACTTCATTTTTATGCAAGATAACGCACGTCCACATACGGCGAGAATAGTAACGAAATATCTAGCAGAAACGGGAATTACCCTAATGAATTGGAAAGCTCGAAGCCCAGATCTTAACCCTATAGAGCATTTATGGGATCGAATGGGTAGAGAGGTTCGTGCAGAAGCTAACCCACCAGAAACTTTGGCTCAGCTGAGATTGACGCTACAAAGAATATGGGAAAATATGGATCAGGTTTTTATAAGAAATCTGATTCTCAGTATGCCAAATCGTTGTCAAGCTGTCATTAATGCCCGTGGAGGAAATACGCGTTATTAATTTTTATTCTTATAATTAAGTTAATTCTTTAAATTGTTATCACTATTGTTAAGTTAGTGTTATATCACGATTTTTTAATTTTTTTTAATTAACACGAACGGCACTGCGCTGTAATTTGTACAGTAAGTACCTAACATAAAGCTGTAACCGGTACACTAATAAAATTCCATTTTCATTGCTTCGTATTTTCCAAACATTAATTTTAAAATCAGCACATTTTACATGGCTTGGTATCTTAGCCATCATCCTGTATAAAAAAGACATAAAGTAAGGTCAAATACTTTGTGCTAAGTAGTCCAAGGGACGGCCTACCTAATAAATCAAAAATTGAGTGGATTGATATAATTTTGATGGAGATATGGATGTTTAAAATTTGAGTACTTTTTTACCTATTCCATAATTAATGGACGCAGTGTATATAGGGTGCCCCATTTATAAAAATACTTTATATGATGTGTATATGCAGCGACTAAGGGAATTTGTGGACACCCCTGGTATTTCAAATACCCTACATGTTAATATTTTTCATTTTTACCTATACTCCAAGCCCAGAATGTCTGTCAGTGACTCATCACTAGCATATAGCGAGCCCCAGGTTGTGCGAAGTGCATTTCAAAAAAGAATAAATTATGAAATTTTGTCAAAACATAGCCTATAAGACCACGACTTTTTCCACTAGGATTTTCTAGTCCTTTCGAAAATCCATCCATAAATGCCTGCCTTGACCTTTTAATATTTCGATGTTGCCATACCTTTTTGCCGTATAAAACAATTTTTTCCCTTTTTCCCTAAACTCCCGTATTTTTTTCAAATATTTTCACCGCCATGCGATCATTTCATTTTTTTCAATTAGTAGCTTTATCAATTTCGTTTAATATACCTTCGTTTACTATAATTATATTTTAGGTAAAGATGTAGTTAGTAGTTAATTTCAGCCAACTTTTTTTAAATTGCGGATATTTTATTCAGGAAAAAAATACACGGATTTTGTGAGGGATGGCGTATTTTGTAGCATCATCCAGGATTATCTTTCTCAGTCTTCATGTCTGGGTTCCTCGACTATTTTCTTTATTGTCTTTTTCTTGATGGATGCCTTTCACAACCCTGGTCACAGTGCGTGAGGAAAGTTCCGTTAAAGTGCTACATATTTCTGCGGCATCCAATGTGGTTAGTTCAGGATTTTGTTCCCGAACTTCATGGTATACGTTTTTAACTATTATTTGTTCTTTAATGTTATTTGTATTTTTCTTGTAGGCGGACAGACAGTTGATTATCCATAGTTTACTCAATTAAAAGCTGTTAACAAAACTTAATAAAGTTTAATAACGATATACAGAATGATCAGTTAAGGGTACGGAGCGGCTATATCTCGAGAACTATTCATGTTACGATTTAAATGTAAAAAAAATATTAACAAACATTGCCAAAAGAATTTGAATAAAAATACTTTTAAGTTCCTAATTTTACCACTAGGGGTCGTATTTGCTATGGTGTCACAGAAAGTCGTTAAAATCTCCTAACATTTCTTATTTAATGTAGTTAAGAAATTTACTTTTTACATTCCTTGTTCAAATATCTACAAATTTTATAATGACAATTTTTCTCTTATTACCATGGCAACGGCAGGGTGATCGATAATAATTTAGATATTTTAAACTGATGTAGCTTAGGTTTGCGGTAACCAAATATAACAAACTAGGGCTTATTTTAAAGGTATTTTTAAACTTGATTAAACATGGCTTTTAAAAAAATCTATTTATTTTAATACTAAGCGCTAGGTGGCGCTGTTGAAAAACATGCTATACTAGTTCCGATTACTTCATATATGCAAATGGTACCCTACAGATTTTTTTACTTCGTTTGGTAGGTTATTAGTTAAGAAAACGAAATCTGAAAACCGGGGATGGATATCTCTTGTCGTCTTAAAATTATTGCGAAGATAGTAGATGCGTGTCGAGACCGCTTTCATTCAATTGTTGAAAAAATAAATAAAGTGCTCTAGCTAACCATTGTCTGTTAAAAATCTGATAGAGGCTAGAGGTCTCCATAGAAATGACTATATTGTAGTCACTTTATTTTTTATTTATAACAAACACGTTTTATATATTTTTTTTATAATTTAAAAAATGCATCATAATGTCTATTACCCTTAAATGCTTATTTATAGCGAGGCAGGCCATGATTTAATAAAATAAAACAAACGAATAAAAATTCACTTACGCCGAATGATACAATGACAGTTTCACTGCTGTTCGCAATATTCTTAGCAACTACTCAATAAAAATATCTTTATTTATAAGCATTTCATATTTAACGTGGGTAAGAAATTTACTTTTTACATTCCTTGTTCACATATCTACAAATTTTATAATGACAATTTTTCTCTTATTACCGTGGCAACGGCAGGGTAACCGATAATAATTTAGATACTTTAAACTGATGTAACTTAGGTTTGCGCTAACCGAATATAACAAACTAAGGCTTATTTTAAAGGTCTTTTAAACTTGATTAAACACGGCTTTTAAAAACATTCTATTCATTTTAATGCTAAGTGGTAGGTGGCGCTGTTGAAAAACATGCTATACTAGTTCCGATTACTTCATAAATGCAAATAGTACCCTACAGATTTTTTTACTTCGTTTGGTAGGTTATTAGTTAAGAAAACAAAATCTCAAATCCGGGGATGGATATCTCTTGTCGTCTTAAAATTATTGCGAAGATGGTAGATGCGGGTCGAGACCGCTTTCATTCAATTGTTGAAAAAATAAATAAAGTGCTCTAGCTAACTATTGTCTGTTAAAAATCTGATAGAGGCTAGAGGTCTTCATAGAAATGACTATATTGTAGTGACTTTATTTTTTATTTATAACAAACACGTTTTATATATTTTTTTTTCAAATTTAAAAAATGCATCATAATATCTATTACCCTTAAATGCTGTATTTATAGCGAGGCAGGCCATGATTTAATAAAATAAAACAAAAGAATAAATATTCACTTACGCCGAATGATAAATGACAGTTTCACTGCTGTTCGCAATATTCTTAGCAAATACTCGATAAAAATATCTTTATTTATAAGCTACAATAACATTTAAAACTATGAACCAAAACACAACAACAAATAAATTAAATAATACAACAAAATTAAAACTAACTTAAGGTGTTCAAATCGCCTTCCATCATTTTCATGCCATACATTGCTGCCGCTTCTATTTCTGCCCTAGATATACTATTTATGGCGTTTTGAATTCAACCTATTATATCTTCTTGGGTGGTTGGTCTAGTTTTATACACTAAATCTTTTATTCTGCCCCATAAGTAAAAATCTAAATAGGTACATCAAATCGGGGGACCTGGATGGCCAGGGATACAAACTGCCTCTACCTATCCACCGGTTGGGATATTGTTCATTTAGGAAGTTTTAGTAAGTGAATTTTTATTCTTTTGTTATATTTAATTAAATCATGGCCTGCCTCACTATAAATACAGCATTTAAGGGTAATACACATTATGATGCATTTTTTAAATTAAAAAAAGTATATAAAACGTGTTCGTTATAAATAAAAAATAAAGTGACTACAAGTCTAGTCTACTAGTCATTTCTATGAAGACCTCTAACCTATATCAAATTTTTAACAGACAATAGTTCGCTAGAGCACTTTATTTATTTTTTCAATGATTAAATGAAAGCGGTCTCGACACTCATCTACTATCTTCGCAATAATTTTAAAACGACAAGAGATATCGATCCCCGGTTTTCAGATTTCGTTTTCTTAACTAATAACCTACCAAACGAAGTAAAAAAATCTGTAGGGTACCATTTGCATTTATGAAGTAATCGGAACTAGTATAGCATTTTTTGAACAGCGCCACCTACCACTTAGCTTTAAAATGAATAGAATTTGTTTAAAAGCCATGTTTAATCAAGTTTAAAAAAAACTTTAAAATAAGCCTTAGTTTGTTATATTCGGTTACCGCAAACCTAAGTTACATCAGTTTAAAGTATCTAAATTATTATCGGTCACTCTGCCGTTGCCACGGTAATAAGAGAAAAATTGTCATTATAAAATTTGTAGATATGTGAACAAGGAATGTAAAAAGTAAATTTCTTACCCACATTAAATATGAAATGTTAGGAGATTTTAACGACTTTTTGTGACACCATAGCAAATACGACCCCTAGTGGTAAAATTAGGAACTTAAAAGTATTTTTATTCAAATTAATTTGGCAATATTTGTTAATAATTTTTTTACCTTTAAATCGTAACATGAATAGTTTTCGAGATATAGCCGCTCCGTACCCTTAACTGATCACGCTGTATAGAGTGGCAAAAAGTCGCGCATAATGCCTGTAACTTTTGAATTACCTCGTATACGAAAAAGTGACCTTTATGAAAGTTATTCAGTAAACTATTCCCCACATTTCTATCTGCATGAATTTTTTCTGCCATTTCTGGTTTGGTTGCCATAGAGACTAACTTACTTTTTTTAAATGGAGCACCCTGCATATGATTGCATATTTGGATTCTACTGGGAAATATCTGAATTTTTTGTATTTCAAATTTTCACCTATCAGCAAGCGTCTCCGAGATAATGACAGCCCAAAAATGAAAAACTTCCTAATTATAATTATTCTTACCTAATACCCACCAGTTGAGTCAAGGTGTTTTCATGACAGCGACCTAAGAGGTGTCAATTTTGAGTTCCTGTTTAATGTTCTGTTGTCTGATTTCTAATTTGTTTACACTATGGTTCATCTTAATGTGAAACAACGAGTTGAAATTTTAATAATGAGCGGTTACGGAAATATGGAGAGATCGCAAGATCAGGTATGTCAACTTTTCAATGAATTATATCGAAATAAGCCTTTAATAAATCAGTCAACGGTGTGTCGAGTGATAAAGAAATTACGAGAAACAGGCAGTGTTAGGGAAGCCGCTAGATCAGGTCGACCTAAAACAGCAGCCGGGCTTTGGAAATCATGCTCTCAATACATGAAAATCCAACACAATCATCCAGGCCAATGGCAATGGATTCTAATGTGTCTCATCAGTCAGTGAAAAATTTGTTTAAGCAGGAGAAGTTGCATCCCTACAAGATAAAGTTGGTGCACGAGTTAAACTAGGACTATTTTAAATTTGAAGAAGTAGTCCATACTTGCAGTGGAGTGTAGGTAATAAATTAAAACAACACTTCTGTCTTCCTCCACAAATAATATATATTTTTGAAAATTTTTTAACGATTGTCCCTACATGTTTCGACTATATATACAGTCATCTTCAGGGGAACTATATCGAGTGTAAAATTGGATCCAATAGTTGTCTCAAATTAATGAGTACAACATTTAATATCATAGCAAGTGAAATTTGTGTAGTTGAAGACTAACTTGAGGTAACTCAGAGTTGTGGATATGTAAGTAAGCACATTTTAGTTATTTAAAATTTTTTTTTTATGTTGATAAAAGTGAGAAAATTCAGTTATATTTAATGAGCATGGTGTGAAAATAAATTTTAATAATTAATATATTTATATTATAACATGGTTTATGTGGAGAAACCAAAAAGAAAAGAAAGAAAAAATTTTTTTAGTTATTTTATAAAAATATGAAATTTCATGTTTTTAGAATACTATTATAAATAAATAAAGTAGAATGGGGGCTAAGCCCCTATGGGTTTAAATAGAACCGCCTTGTGATGTTAAGAAAAATAATTTTTTTAAGTTTTTTATAAAATTTAAAAGAGAAACGAAATTTCGTGCGAACCACTACCACGTTTAATTTAAAAACGTTAACCGTCCAAATGACTTAGAATCTTTAAGTCAGAACTGGTGCTGAAATTCGGGCCATTCCAGAAGACCTCCTTTTAAACGTTGTAGACGGGTTCAGGGATCGACTGGCGCTCTGCTTAGCAGAAAATGGTGGTCATTTTGAACACCTGATCCACTGAAAAGGTTTGACTTGTTTATTATTCCGATGTTAAGTTGTTTTTTTTTTTCTTCTAGGCTATATAATTTGGTATTATAAAGTTTGTTACAATTGTAAATAAAAAAAAATTGAAATACAAAAAATTCAGAGTTTTCCCAGTAGAATCCAATGCAATCATATGCAGGGTGTTCCATTTAAAAAAAGTAAGTTGGTCTCTATGGCAACCAAACCAGAAATGACAGAAAAAATTCATGCCGGTAGAAATGTGGGAATACTTTACTGAACAACTTTTTCATATACGGGGTAATTTAAAAGTTACAGGCATTATGCGCGACTTTTTTGCTACTCTGTATTTACACAAAACAATATCTATGTGAATGACCCATAGGTATACTGCGAGAACTGAAAAGAACTCACTAAATCTATTAATAAATTAATAATAAAAATACCAATTAATTAACGCACTGTATTGTAGCGGCAAAGTTTAATACATGCATAAAAGGCATTTGCTTGTACAATACTTTTATTCAGCCGCTTTCTAGATTTGGTGATTGGTATTAAATGAGTCACTGACAGAATTTGTGGACTTTGGGTATAGCACGAAAAATAAGAAAGTTAAAGGTGTGGGACATCGTGGTGGATAACCCTGTACAATACTATTTTGAGTTTTTATGTTGCAGGAATTTTTACTCAAAAGAATATCAACTTTCACCTTAACGAAAATATGGGACGATTTACCAGAAGCCATTAAAAATGATAAAGAAATTCAGAGCAATCTTCCGTGCCTAGAACATTACAACCGAGATGACGATAGTGTACATATAGATGGTCCACCACCATCGAAAATAAGATGTAGGGGCTGCATAAGAGAGAGAATGTTACAGGCGTATAAAAAGTAAAGAGCAGCATACAGAAGTTTTAATTTTTAAACCGTTTCAGTTTGAAAATCAGGTTTTAAAATCTATAAATTAATGTAAGAATAAGATAAGTATAAGGTCGTACTCAAACTATGGTTTTATCACTTTTTTTACAAATTCCCAAAGAAAATAGTTATAACTAACTTAGCCACGCAACAAATAACAGTCAACAAGAATTTTTTTAAATGAAAAAGCTCCGGAAAAATATCTTTGACTTCCGTGCAAAAGATCAGGACGGCCCCTTAATATTTTATAAAGCGAACATGCTCCTGATTTACTTGAGTTTGAATGAATGTACGTATTGACAGGAGCGTACCTACCTATAACCCTGTCCCTTGCTATAGCCCCCGCACCACCAGGTGGCCATTGGGTAAAGGAAACCAAAGAGTCATCACTTTTTGTACGAAAGGAAAGCTATAAAATAAGATTTATTATATTTAATTATGTTTAAGTTGAATTGATTTTTTTTGTATATAAATAGAGCCCAATAGAAATATGTAATTTTACTGTACACGGTTACTCCATGAAATGTTTAAATTAGTGTGCATGTTCATTTTCTTTGCCGTAATATAGCAGAAACATTTTTTTTAGATCAAACAAGGTAGTTTCTATTGTATCGTTCGAGCAAAAATTTACATCCAAGAAGGCTTGGACTGAAAAGCGTGGGGGTTGGTTAAAATTACAATTATAAGGGAACGATATATCTAACCAAATGTAGGTCATAATTGTATCAAATTCAAATTATGACATGATATGCCAAACTAATGAATATTAAAATAAATAAACAAATACAAAGTTATTTTTGTTGTTTACAAAATTAAGAAAGTAAGAATATAGAGGAACACGGTAACCCCTGACCGGCACGCAACCGACCATACAGCAATGTAAATTAAATGGGCCCGCTAAACATGAAACATTCTTGAAATATTTCATGTTTGCAGAAGTATCGCAAAAATGAAACATTTCATTTATGTATGTCAGAAATGTTCCAGAATCGTTTTCTTTTTTATTTTGATCTGTCATTTCAATGGTTGAGTTATGGCGTTCCTTTGTGTTTTTGTCACGACAAAAATATTTTTCCGCAACATCAAGTACTTTAAATTATTACCAAAAATGTTGTGGAAAAAGCATTTATTTATTTTGTGCGTATAGTGTATTGTAAATAGATCCGAAAATTTAATTGTATCTACTGCCACTCTACCGTGGTTGTATTTTCCTCTGACGGAAGAACTTCATAACCAGTAAATTAAACCAATAATTTCGGAACCTAGTGGCCTTAACAGATTTTTAGGGGACATAAAATCAAAATAACTGACCAAATGCTATCCAAATTAACCAGAACCCGATAAAACTGCCAGGTAATGAAAATATAGTAGTAACCACCACGGTCCACGGCGGCGGGTCAATAGACACACCAACCAATGTAGTGATGCTGAGTTTGCTGAGTCAGAGTGCTTTTACTGCTTTTTATTTGGATTTGATACAAAATTAAAAAAAAAAAACAATATAACTACCACAATGAGTCAAGCAGTGCAGGTGTTTACTACTGCAAACAAAAATAATTGTGATAATGGTGATAATTTGGTAAGTAGGTACCTAGTTATATATTTTAGTGTCAACAATCTAACCTAAAAATCCAACGTTTTCCAATTTTCCCTCCAATTTGTTGTTAATAACACTATTATGTCAATGGGTATGAAACAGTATTATTTTATCTATATTTAAGTTTCGTATAAAAGTGTCCCAGTTTATTACTTATTTGTTGTAAAAGTGACCTTTAGAAGGCACATTAGGGTATGAAATTAAGAAATATTTGGTGATTCGTCGTTAGTCATTACATTATTTACGAATTTTGTAGCATTTAGGAGTTTTTTTTATTTCTGTAGCGTACCGACGGAATAAATAATTAAATAATTGTGCGATTTATTTTTAAGAAAATTTTGATCATTTACTTTTAGGATGAAACTTTGAAAGGAACAGAAAATGACTGAAGATCCAAAAAAATGGAAAATTTAATATTAATAAGGTTCTAAAATCTAGGTATTATTGTTTTGGATAAGGTTTTGATGCGGCTGTATTTTGTATTTAAACTTTATTGTAAATATTCCCATGTTCTGAAAATAAATTTTGTGATTTACATTTAATTCTGTGAATTATTTAGGGGTTCACTTGCAACGTTTGGTAACATTCTCGAAGAGTAAATTTGAAATATTGCATACAAATTAACGTGCAACATTTCGTAAATATTTTTTTTTAATGTTTCAATGTGATATGTTTGTAACATTGCGAAATGTTTCCTTGGTAAGTTTCAATGAAACATTTCTGAGGTAGGACATTTACAGTTACATAAACATTTCTCAAACATTTATGTGCAGTTTAGTGATACGTTTCAACGTCTAAATGTATGTTTATGAAACATCTCTGGAACTAAAAATTGTTTAGCGGGGGGTTTCTTGGGCTCAGCTCTCAACGAATTTCGAGAAAACTGGTAAATTATTTAGCTTAAGTTAAAAGGATATTGAAAGGCATTTCTAAATTAATCATGCCTCAGATTTTTCTATTTGGCTTCCGTTTTCGAAATGTATGCAGTAATATATTTATCGCTGTTAAAATTGCAACTTTACGCATGATTTTCTCCATATGTAAGTCCTTAACAAAAAATCTGCAACATGGTAAATCTAGCAAATAGAGTTGCGTTTCAATATTCTTTTAACAAAAGCTAAGTAACTTACCAGTTTTTTCGAAATTCGTTAACACCTGAGCGCAAGAAACCCCACTTAATTTTCATTGCTGTATGGTCGGTTGATTGTTGGCAGGGGTTACCGTGATGGACTCTTAAATTGGCCACCGCCATGCCACGGCAGATTGTTATATTTGCCGTGGCCATGCTTCAAGCATAAATTCACACGTCTATTCATATTGTCGAAAGCGTCGATCAGCATCTCTGAAGAAATGCTACCACATTCTTGGATAATCCTTTCTTGTAACTGTGTAATCAGGAAAAATGAAGTAATCCATAATCTTCTAACAAGGTGATCTGGGTGGGAAGTCGATGACTGTTCGAAAACTGATCAATCTGTCCTCGAAAAAATTGCGTAAGTAGTTAATAGTTTCGGCGGATGTATGGGCGGTTGCACCGTCCGTCCTGTTGAAAATAACCAAAATATAGTTCATCGTCAAGTAATTGCTCCACAATGGATTCAAAATGTTGTCCATATAACGCTGTGCTGTAACTGTGTCATGGAAAAAATAGGACCAAAAATTCTTTTTCGGAAAACAGCCAACCTGACACCAGTTTTTTAAGGGTGCAATGTGGACTCCACAAGAAATGGGGATTTTTACTACTCCACATGCGTGTATTTTGAGAATTTACATATCTGATGAGGGAAGACCAGGCTTCATCAGAAAAAAATGCCAGTTCTAATAAATCATTTATTTCCAATAAATTTCGGGTAAACCACTTACAGTAATTCCTGCGTCTTTCAAAATCTGCAGCTCGTATTTCTTGGAATACTTGCACTTTATAAGGAAATAAATGTAACTGTTTTTAAGAATAGTCCTGCATGTTCCAGAAGATCTTCCTACTTCTTCAGACAGGCGTATTTGCATGATTTCACGAATGCTTCAAGGTCCTGTGACAATCCGATTTTGTCACAAATGAACTCTAAGTCTAATGCCTTATATCACGGCCTGACTTGTATTGTGTCGTTTAAAAAAATTGAATTTTGCCTTTTAAAACGATGTTTGCTTCCCTGTATAAAGTGAATACATACCTAAGGTCAACGGCCTCTGTTTTCGTTGTCTTTGACCGAGCAAAGCTACATTATCCTCCCATTTTAAATCGCATATCTCCCTGGAATACACTATCTGAGACTTATTCTAGGGTTTCATTAGGTAATCCAATTAATATATTCCTTTGTTATGATAACCTGTCAAATCTATTTTTTTTTCAAATTTTTCTAGGTTAATATTCTTCTTCTGAATATGTTTGGGCAACAATATTAGGCAACTTAAACTTCAATGGCCATTTGCACTGAGAATAGTAGGGGTATCTTAGGACTTGGGTTTTCTTTAAATAATTTTTAGTGAATTGTAGGATTTTCGAATTGACTTCTTATGTAAAACTAAATTTGGGTGCATCTGTTTCATTTCTCTTGGCTTGGAGCATCTGCAATTGAATGCGCACGGCTCTAAACACTTCATTCCGTGTCGCCGCCAGTGTGTGAACTGGTCTCTCTCTTTCGGAGCGAGCAGGTAGTTCTGCCCTAACCTTTATTGTTCTGTGGTTCTGGCCGGAAATGGGTCGCTCTTTCGCTTTATCTCTCTCCACCCCTCTCTGGCGTTTCTCTTCTCTCTCATATCCTGTTAACGTTTTTTAACTTTTAACCTAGAATTCTTGAGTGACTTCACTTAACTTCCAGCGTTCAACCAGGCAGCAGGCGTTTCCAGATCCAGGGCTATTCAAGCCATCTGTTCTACAGGATTTTTGGATCTGAAGCGATACTTTCTGTGCCCCTTTAGTCTACTTTAGTTTTGCTTGTGCATTTTTGGTTTGTGGGGCCACAGAAAGCCACATCGTGGGATTTTTTGTCATCAGTTGTTCGCTGGAGGTGAGTTTTTTTAATATACCATGCCGTTTCTTTGTCAATTTTTCAACTGTTCTCCTAAAAACACCATCTGGGGCTCTCTTTTAGTTAAGTCGGGTCACTAAGACCGTGAAGGGGCTGACCATCAGAGCATTCACCAACGTTGAGACCCCCAATTTCAATTTTACAGACCCTATAGCTCCTTAGGTAAGCATAATTCATTTTTCTTTTATATTTGTCCCTGTATATTGCTTTTAAATGGCCATAATTTAACACCACATGCTTTGTTCAGATAAATGTGCTTTTATAGTTATGACCGAGTAAAATGGGTCTCGTTGGCTAAGTAAATGAAATTCTTTGTTGTTTTACGAATAAGTGGACCCCATTTTACCTATACTATAGAATTTTTTTTTAACTGTTTACTGTCAATTTGGTTTAAATGCAATTAATCTTGACCTTGAAACTTAATTAACTTTATTTAAACTATAATTTTTTCCTTTATAACGGGGTCCAACTTACTGCTTATTTTGGAACGTTTTCTTTGTTTTATATAGCACAAGTTTGCTTGAAGCGTGATATGGTATCTTAATTCTTGCCATACAGGGTGTGCCCGAAATATAAAATATTAATAAGTGTGACAAAATCAAATCACACATACTTTATCGTTGAGATTAGCAAGCAGACTGTAAGTCTTTTAATGTCTACAGACGTGAAGTAACTTAAACAATGTAGTTACACAGCATTCACTCCCCATCGAATAAATTATTTGATCAAATCTGAGATGTTCGAGTGCGAACCATCTCGTTTATTTTTTTTGATTATAATTATTATAAATCCACCATTTTGTCAAGATGGTTCTTGAATGGACATTTTTTTTTTAAGTTTGTATTGCTCTTTTAATAGCGGCATATCCTGATTATATTATTATAATTATTTTTTTTTATTTTTATTATGTCCTAGCTTTAATAAATAATTGATTGGTTTGCTAATTGATAACTAATATGTTGACATTACTTGTGCTATATTTTATATTGTTGTATATTTCCCTTATGTGTGTACATAATCGATTATTTTTTTTATTTTATGATGTAACCTTAGTACACAGGCGTACGTGCTGGCTTAACGAATTAATTTTATTTTAAGTTTTTGGCTCTTCAAGCTTAATTAAAATACTTATATAAGTCCCTGAATATAATTTTATACATTTTTTTTATCTCAAACCAAAACTTGGTTTGTGACTTTAATTATTTTTATTTATATTTTTCAAATTCAAATTTAATTCAAATTTAATTTAATTCAAATTCAAATTTAATTCAAGTCAAATTTAATTCAAATTTAATCTAATTCAAATTTAATTTAATTCAAGTTTAATTTAATTCAAAGTTTAATTTAATTCAAAATAATTTAAATTTAATTCTTGCGTATAATTTGACATTTTTATAGTTGCTTTATTTTTTTTTATATAGTTCCTTTTTCCTTTTGGTTATTTTCAATTGGTTGGTTTTGCCTTTTTAATTTAACTACTTTATTATAAATTTATTATACAAAGGGAAAAGGAACTAGGTATTTTTTTTTATTTAATAAGCCATCAGCTAATGCTTTCTTTTTTTTAACAGGGTCTTTCTTTCTCCGTTCTTTCTTCTCCGTCTTATCTTCTTCTGTTAATATTCCCCGTTTTACTTACTCGTCTTACTGACGTCTTGTTGACGTCCCTGGACGCAGCATCGACTAGAACGTCTGTACAGATAAGTTTAGGTTAAATACTAACCCCCATATATTTTGTTTCCCTTTTATTGAATAAAGCCAGCAATAGCAGAGTTGGAGATAAAACTATTCATGCTAAATTTTTTTTGGACTACGCCCAAATTTCGTTTCTGCCTACTATTAAAATATTTTCCATTAAAAATACATATTATGGAAATTATAATTTCCACACCGAATACAATATGAAACTTGCATTATAAATGTGTACCTTATATTATAACATAACAATCAAATATTTTTTATCAGTTCAATCCAGCTTTCTTTACTTTCACTAGGTAAGAAGGTAAGAACTTAGAGTACTCAATTAAACCAGCTTTAGGTAGTTCTCTTTTCAGCAAATCGGGCAATAGTTTGTCAGATTATAACGTATAGTAGAAAGTAAATAGATAAAGCTGATGCAAAACAATTTCCAATGCACGTCATACTCTTCGAGTGACGTCAGTTATTGACAGTGTTGCCAGCTTGTAACCAAAATAACCCAGTGAGGGAATTATAGTGGTTTTGGGTTTTTTTTTTCATAAAAACAAGACAAATTTACAAAAATAAACACAAATTTATTTACTTTATTTGTAAAATCTTCCAGGATCACAATATATACCCGAATTATATTGTAATAGTCACGTAACTTTATTGTTACTTTTTTATATAATATGCTTTAGCTACTTGAATAATAAAAATAATAATACAAAAATGGGTTATCAATCATCCTCCAAATCACTTGAATCACAGAACACGCAGAATCAGTCTATCTAATACATGTTCTCCTTCATGCTATTTTAATATCTCGCTTTCTGTGTGCCAAATTGAATTTTTCCAAACATCAGGAGTAGCAGTACACAATGATTCTTGCCACATATTCATACAGTCAGTTTCTGTTCTGCCATCTCGACCAATATGTCTATTATAATAAGTTTTGGTAATCCCCTAAATATGTTTAATCATATTGAACATACAGTGGTATGCAGGAAGTCGTAAAACTTTTGCATATTGCTCACTTGCTCAGCCAGGTCATCAACTAAATAGTTAACCATTCTTAATTTGCAGCTTTATTCCCTGATGTGTTGGGTAAGTATTTTTGGTAACAACATGCTATGGTATTGTCTATTACAATCACAGATGGCTTCGCTAAATTTCTCAATAATAGGTTTTCGAACTATTATAAGAAATTTTGCTGATTTATTTCTCCATTGTAGTCACTTAGTTTAGTTTTAGAAGAAGAAATTGCCTCTGCACCCTCAACAAAACCATCTTTACTACCAGCATAAAGTATTATGTACCGAGAAAAATATGTTTTACCTAGAGCTAGGTAAATTTCCCATAGTTTATATATTTGTTTATTGCATAATACCTTTTACCATCAACTTTAGTAGATCTAACACTTCTTTTATTTTCATCTTGTCAAGATCGACATTCTGAAAAATCCATGTTTTATAAAAGAAAACGAATTGGTACAAGGATGCTTCTTTTTCTATAATATATTCTTTCAAAAATACCAGTCGTTTGAAAGCTACATGGGAAAGTTCCATAAGTCCTCACCTCGGTTCATCTTTTTCCATCCGAATCCTATTTCCTTTAGTAGGCTTCTTGTTGTTAAGTTCTTCCTGAAAATAGCCTATTAGAGAAGCTATAAACTCTTTGCACCGGCTATTCAAATGCTTCGGCATTTTTCACAAATAGTAAACAACGTAATCGACAGAGATATGTATGTGCACTTTTGTTGTTCTTAAAAGAACAGTTTTTAATGCTATTTATGAAAAGATCTGGAGTTTTTCTTAAAAAATAGACGCACAGCAATACGGAACCACAGAACAATTAAGGCTAGTTTTGCATGAAACGTCAAACCAAGCCAACGAACGAGCTGGCGCCACCGCACCGTTGACAGTTCTGTTGCCAACTGTCGATCAATTAAATTCAAATTATATTAGTTTTTACAAGCTTAAATAAACAAAATATTTTCTATAAGTGGGTTCGTATCAAAGAAGAATACTTTAAGTTTGTAGTACATTCAATATTACATAAAGTTTTAATACTTTTTGCCCAAATTTAATTTCCTAGTGTTTTCTTATGGATTTACAATTATCAGCTGATTGATGACGTGCATTGGAGATTGTTTTGCATGAAGTATACATGCATATTATCTGATATTAAAATTATATATTATCGCCGTGCTATTTTTAAATGTATTAACTGATTACGGCTTATAAGACAACGTCGGCTCTTAAGTTCATATTTATGGGCGCAAGAGGCCAATTCACTGATCCTCTAATTGAACATTCAACAAGTTGGAAACTTGTAATGCCGAGTGTGAGTTCGTCTTATTAAAAAATAGGTTTTCTTCGTCCTTTGATTTAAATTTCCTCCCACAAAATAAGGTTCAAATAATGATAATAATAATTGTATGATACATTAATGATGCACCTTTTAAATTTTTTATTTTTCACTATGACTATGAGTGGCATTTTTGAATTTCCAGTGTCAAATACCAAATACCTACCACTCTGTGAAAAGATAACCAATTTATTGTTGAGCCAAAGAAACGTAAAGGTATTTATGGTCGTTTCACAGTTCTGAAATATACTCCTCCTCCAACGTTTTCGAGGGTGGAGAAAGCCAAACAAGGGCTTAAGTTCCCTACACACCCGCAACCTCTGCAGCGGCCATGGAGAATTGGAAAGACTGGAATTATGTTCGTTTATTAAATTAGTCTTCCAGCCTTTTATTTCAATTTCCATACAGTATTGCTGTTCAAGCGGATCTTGATTACAGGAGTTGATTGCCGAAAAATGAAACCTCATAATTTGTTGAGGTGCTGGGTAGTGGACAGCAGGGAACTAGTTTTATTTTTTATTATTATCTCGGCAGTCTTTACGGTTTAAGGGGATTAAAGTGGATGTGCGATTGAGTAATGAGGGGATTCAGGGATACGTGCGTCGTCTTGTAATAGTCGGTAATAAGTTTATCTATATGTTCTGTGATTATCGGCATTCGTAAGTCATTGCGCAAAGTATGAACCAACGTGAAGCGTGTGAATTTTTCTAAATGTTAACTTATATACAGTGCACAAGGAGGTGATACCGTAAATAAATACTGGCAGATAGTGGCGGCTCGTGACGGAAGTTTGTGGCAAAAAAAGAACGAAAAATTTGCGCATATCTTCGCCCACCACTACCCCTTCCTTTATTTTACCCCTCCGTTAAAACCACAAGATATTGTGTAGTTAAGTCACGGCAAATATAACAATCTGCCGTGGTTAAGTGTCAAATTTACGAGTAAAAAGCTTTCCTAATTTTTATGTTCTTTTTGTACGTAGATATGTTAATAAAACAAAAAATATAAATTAAAATTGAAAACTTACCAATATACAGCATACTTGGGAAACAGTAACTAGAAAAGTTGTAACGACCTTTTTTCCCGGTCGTTACAAGTAACTAGAAAACGGTCCGTCACTTTGAACAATCGTAATATATCATTGAATTTCTCGGTTGCTTGAAGTAATTAATTACCTATTGCACGACCCTGGTAATGCAAGATCCCGACCTAGGCCAAAATATTGATCCGCAAATCTCCGCACATTGGACTCGCGTCGGTGACGGAAGCCGATGAGTCTATATATAGACGTGCAAGGGCCGTGGATTTTTTTTTAGAACGAGGCAGCAAAAATCCTGTGTCAGGTCACTGTTTTCGAGTGTTTAAGTGAATTTTTGGGGCGCGGGTTTTCCCGGATGTACAAATAAATTCATAAGAAATGCTTCCAGACCATTAGGGGATATTTGTGACCTGACGAAAGAGAAACCCGACCAACAGGTAAACAATTGAGTTTTTTGGTGTAGTATTCCGTGGTATTAACGGCGGCCATTTTGTTCCGTCCAGGTTTCACCTTAGGATTCTGTGTTTCACCTTAGATTTATATGTTTCACCTTGGATTTCTATTTTTACCTAAGATTTCTATTTTTACCTAAGATTTCTATTTTTACCTAAGATTTCTATTTTTCACCTTAGATTTCTATTTTTCATGCCTCGCCCTAAATTTTAGCTTTCCTGTTCATGTCCCATTTTAAGTTATCTGTTTTACAGCTTAGTTGATCCATTTCATCACATCTGGCAAATTTTAATCCGTAATCTGGCTAAAACGAACGATTTAACCTAAGATTCCGGACTGTCGGCGGATGTGCCGCACCGGGTTTAAATTTTTCAAATCCTCAATCATCGGACGTCTGACGAACGTTTCATCAGATATAATCAATAAAATCTCTTCCGGAATTATGAACGCTTAAACCCGGACCAATATTTTCGACACTCTTTAAATATTATTGCAGCAATTTTCCATTCAAAGTCCTTGATGTCATTCTAACCTATAATTTTTCTACATTTGAGTGAGGTTGCCATGCCCCTCATTCAGGTTTCAATGCTTCACGTTCGTTTGATTTGATCAATGGCCTTAAAGAAACTTTAGCCAGCCCCCGCTTGGGACAACGAGCAAAATTATTTTAACCTCAATATCTTTTGTTAGTAATTCCATTTGATACTCTGTACCCCGTTTAATTGTAACATTGCTGGTGTGTTGTCTGCTCGCTTGGGGAACAGTTACCGGAGCAGTGGAGACCTTGCCTGGTGATCATCTTGGTTGAGGATTCCTACGATTGGTGTTACCTGGCATTGGCCGATTTATGGGGACCGACCGTGCGAGACTCAGCGGATAACTGTGCCCTGGATGTTAGCAGCGTTCAGGAGCAGTTCATTGGATAAACCACTGATTGAACGGAACCAAGGGGATCGACGGTCAAAAGTTAAGTGTTGCTATCAATTAGTTGTTTGTTTTTATGCAGTCATTTTTGATAGATAGGGTTGCGACTCGAATTCACGATTTTAAGGTAAATTTTAATTATTTTAGTGTGCATTCGCTTCAGAGTTGTCTGTTCGATGACCTAGTGTCTCTGAAGTGATTTTTAAAGTAAATATTAGTGATTTTTAGTGAATATTAACTCAGAGCTGTCCGTTTGACGGCCTTGTGTCTCTGGAGTTGGTGTTCTGGTGAATTTTAGTGTAAATTTTATGTCAGAGCTGTCTGTGATGACAAAGTGTTTCTGATGTCATTTAAATTAAGTGAATTCGAGACCCAGCCCTGTGAATTCTGTTCAAGTTTTAATTTTCCTTTAATACCAGTTAACTTTGGTGCCCCCGTACATTTTATTAAATAAAAATACCTACTCAACTGGTATATTTTATTTTTGTTTTTATGGCCACGAGGCTAATGAATGTATAATACATAATCCAGTCGATAAAACGACACCAGAGAGATTCATCTTAGTACGAAATGTGTAGCGAGATGTTTTTTGTTTAACCCTTGCCCGGTTTTGTTTGTTCCGCTTAATAGCATCCAACCTTTTTTAGGTCCACAGACCAATCCGTTTTAATCTAAACCCTATATAAGCAGAGAGACCAAGGTTCGAAAGAACGAGTTTCCTGCAGTCAATTCTGACACACCCCGTACATTTTATTAAATAAAAATACCTAGTCAACTGGTATATTTTATTTTTGTTTTTATGGCCACGAGGCTAATGAGTGTATAATACATAATCCAGTCGATGAAACGACACCAGAGAGATTCGTCTTAGTAAGAAATGTGTAGCGAGATGTTTTTTGTTTAACCCTTGCCCGGTTTTGTTTGTTCCGCTTAATAGCATTTAACCTTTTTCAGGTCCATAGACAAATCCGTTTTAATCTAAACCCTATATAAGCAGAGAGAACAAGGTTCAAAAGAACGAGTTTCCTGCAGTCAATTCTGACACCCCGTACATTTGTTAATTAAATTTTTTAATGAATATTGGCTTGATCAGTGCCCTGATATTTCCTTAGTCAGTTCTGGCTACCAGCAAATTTTTGTTATGGTACATCCCGTATATTAATGAATCTTTCCCTGTAAAATCGCTCATGTATATTTGTATATTTAGAGTTTATTTATGTATACAAAAGTTAATGCTTGGAAGTAGTGTTTGTACGTTTAAATTCTTAAAGTTTTCTACAGGAATTGCAAAGGTGTTATATCATGTAATAAATCTACTAGGTTGCCAGTAGAAATAAAAACCAATATAATTGATTCAAGAAGTAGTCCATTTTCTGTGGCGAGTTTATGAATAGAAATAAAGGTCTGTCTTTACCACCAAAATACGTTTATTTACCCCTCTAGGGTGGAAGTTAAGGGTTAGGGAGAATACATGAGAGTAAATGTTAAATTAAATTTCTTAATGTAGACGTTGAACTAGTTTCGACTTTAGTGAAAGTCATCATCAGCAACTCAGTAATAAGAAATTTCTTTTTAGACTATGATCAAGACAAGTGGGTAAGAAAGTGGTTCAACAATATAAAATCTTAAACTGTCATTAGCCAATGGATTCGACAGCAGTTTATCATGGATACCGTGCTACTTCATACAATAGGGGAAATATTTTTGGAAATATTTTTGGAGTAATTGGTATTAAATCCGAAAGTCATACTAGATTATCAACAGATGTGCAGTACAATATTAATGTCAGAGACACGAAGTGAAATATATTAATGATACACGTGCTACTCAGATATAGGATTAATCAATTACTTTTATGAAATTTTAATTAAGTTATGTGGAGACATAATTTGGTGGTTTTTAGAAAAAAGTCATTAGAAATAAAATAAATTATTATTCTCAAAAAAACTAAAACGTACTGGAGTTATGACGTGAAATTTGGAATTTGTCTGAAAAGAAAGAAAATTCACAATTCAGTAATTGAAGATTTAGATTTAAAACATAAGGTATCACTATAAATTAGTTTGTTTTTTCTCTGTATAGTAAATTTATTAATACTGTACTCACCACATTGTCAACTCTCCATTTTAAATAATCACTTCCGTGAAATAAAGGAATAAAAATTACGAAAATTAAAATTAAAAATTAAAAATTAGTAGGTACCAATGGAGGCAATTTTCTTTTCTTCTTTTTTGGTGAAGACTTCATCAAAATAATTGTGTTAAACATCAGGGAACAACGCGTGCTATTCAAAGCAATTGTCGTTGTAAAATGGAGAGTACCAAGATTATCAGTATTACAATTCGTTTTTCAATATATATTCAGATAGGGTAGGGTTTCCGGTAATCAACTGTCGAATACAAGGGCGGCAAATTTAAAAGAAATCAATATACCTAACTATGGAGAAATTGAAATTATAAATGTTATATCACTAAGTTTCATGTTATATTAACATCCCTTATTCGGGGTGTGTACAAATCAGTCTTATTATACTTAAGCAATAGCAATGACATGAATAAAGCACAAATTAATAAACTCGTAAACAATTATTTCAAAAACTAAAAAATTGTAACCTCGTAGTTATAGAATTTTGCCACCAGTAGGTGACTATGATTAAAGGGAATGGCGTCAGAGGGCAGTGTCTCAAAATATTTAATACATTAATTAGTTGTATAGGCAACTGACCATTCTAAGGAGTAATATTGGTTAGGTTTTAATTTGACATATAAGTAATAAGAGTTGCATAATTAGATTATGAGGAGATGTCAGATGGGTATTGAATTATGACAATGACAGCCTTAATTAATAATTGCCAGTTATAGGTTAATTTATTGAAATTATTTGTAATATATTATAACATCCGCGTTAAAAGGAGAAAAATACCACGAGGATACAGGCGAGATGCAAACAATGATGTTTAAATTTGAAGAGAATTAAAGAAAGGGAGACAGTCAAATGTAATCTGTTCGTTTACAACCTGGATTTGAGGATTCTTCAATGCTTGGTTAATCTCGTATATTTCCCATAAACTAGAGGTTTTTCCATTAGGGATGACATGCAGAATTTCCACTCCTCTATCTGGATCAAAGGTGTGTTTATAGTTAAGTATGTGGTCTGAGAAATTTGACTTCGTGTCCACCGGCAATTCCTTATTTTTGTTTCTTTCAATTAACTTTACGTGGTCATTTATTCTTATGCTAAATTTACGACCAGTACGTCCAATGTAACAACAATTGCAGGTAGAGACTTCGTCACTATGAGAACAACTTAATTTATACACTCCAGACTTTTGAAGTACATCAACAGAGTCTTTATTATTGCAAATATATTTCTTTAGATTATTTTGAGTTTTAAAGGATATATGAATGTTATTGTTGAATTTAAGAATTGTGTTTTTAATATTATGAGATATTGTTCCCATGTAGGGTAAGCTAGTGTAATATTTAGGTTTCTTAGTATCATAGATGGGTACTAAGTTTCTATTGATGTGTTTATTCAAATTTCTGTAGTATATTTTATTTATAATATGTGTTGGATATTTGTTGTTTGTAGCAAGTTGAGTAATGAACGATAGTTCTTTGTTAAAGTTAATATTATCCATCGGGATAGCAAACAGTCTATGGAAAAATGAGTGAAAAGCACTTAATTTATGGCCTATTGGATGATTAGAATTGAATGGTATGATACTATCTGTAGAAGAGGCTTTGTGGAAGATTGCAAATTGTAATTTATGATTGTTCTTAGTTATGGTTAAGTCAAGAAAATTGATACTGTTATTAGTTTCATATTCAATAGTGAACTCGATGGAGGGGTGTATTGTGTTAATAAAGTTATGAAACCTATTTAATTCATCCTCTGTACCAGTAAAGCCAGCTATTATGTCATCAACATATCTATAATAAAATAAAAATTTTTCAAATAATGGATGTAGTTTTATCGTCTTTTCTAGGAAAAACAGAAATATTTCAGCCAACAAAGGGGAAAGGTTAGATCCCATGGCTAATCCTGATGTCTGTGAATACAGTTTGCTATTGAACTGGAAGAAATTTGGTTTGAGAACTGTGTCCACCAGCGAGCATAAATTCAATATATGAAAAGTATTAAGGTTAGAGTTTTCGAATAATAATGTTCTGACGCTTTCTATGCAATCCTCAGGTGGTATGCTCGGAAATAGATTTTTAATATCGAAAGAGATTAATTTTGTGTTGGCTGGAACATTTAAGTGTGTCAACTCATTGGTTAGGTTCGTGCTGTTCTTTATGGAACTGGGATTAAAGAATTTAGTCTGGGACAAAATAGTATGGTTAAGCCATTTAGATAGACAAGACGCAGGGGATTGTGAATAGCTAACAACTGGTCTCACAGGGAAAGGGGGGGGGTTTATGCGTTTTTAGAAGGCCATACAAAAGTGGTACTGAAGGATTCATGGGGTATAATCTATATTTATTAGTTTTTAAATATTTCAATGTATCTGAAGTTGCATCTAGGTTAGACTTAACATAAGAGAAGAATTTATTCGTTGGATTATTTGTTAAGAGATTAAAACCATCATTCAAGAAATTCTCCACCCTATCAATGTAATCATCCTTATTCAATATGGTAATACAGTTGCTTTTGTCTGCTTTACTGACTATCAGGTGGTTATCTTTAATCTTGTTAATTAACTGTTTAAGTTTTGTATTCATTTTGAGGTTATTGTAGTTATTTTTAGATTTAAGGTTTAAGGGGATTAAAGTGGATGTGCGATTGAGTAATGAGGGGATTCAGGGATACGTGCGTCGTCTTGTAATAGTCGGTAATAAGTTTATCTATATGTTCTGTGATTATCGGCATTCGTAAGTCATTGCGCAAAGTATGAACCAACGTGAAGCGTGTGAATTTTTCTAAATGTTAACTTATATACAGTGCACAAGGAGGTGATACCGTAAATAAATACTGGCAGATAGTGGCGGCTCGTGACGGAAGTTTGTGGCAAAAAAAGAACGAAAAATTTGCGCATATCTTCGCCCACCACTACCCCTTCCTTTATTTTACCCCTCCGTTAAAACCACAAGATATTGTGTAGTTAAGTCACGGCAAATATAACAATCTGCCGTGGTTAAGTGTCAAATTTACGAGTAAAAAGCTTTCCTAATTTTTATGTTCTTTTTGTACGTAGATATGTTAATAAAACAAAAAATATAAATTAAAATTGAAAACTTACCGATATACAGCATACTTGGGAAACAGTAACTAGAAAAGTTGTAACGACCTTTTTTCCCGGTCGTTACAAGTAACTAGAAAACGGTCCGTCACTTTGAACAATCGTAATATATCATTGAATTTCTCGGTTGCTTGAAGTAATTAATTACCTATTGCACGACCCTGGTAATGCAAGATCCCGACCTAGGCCAAAATATTGATCCGCAAATCTCCGCACATTGGACTCGCGTCGGTGACGGAAGCCGATGAGTCTATATATAGACGTGCAAGGGCCGTGGATTTTTTTTTAGAACGAGGCAGCAAAAATCCTGTGTCAGGTCACTGTTTTCGAGTGTTTAAGTGAATTTTTGGGGCGCGGGTTTTCCCGGATGTACAAATAAATTCATAAGAAATGCTTCCAGACCATTAGGGGATATTTGTGACCTGACGAAAGAGAAACCCGACCAACAGGTAAACAATTGAGTTTTTTGGTGTAGTATTCCGTGGTATTAACGGCGGCCATTTTGTTCCGTCCAGGTTTCACCTTAGGATTCTGTGTTTCACCTTAGATTTATATGTTTCACCTTGGATTTCTATTTTTACCTAAGATTTCTATTTTGACCTAAGATTTCTATTTTTACCTAAGATTTCTATTTTTCACCTTAGATTTCTATTTTTCATGCCTCGCCCTAAATTTTAGCTTTCCTGTTCATGTCCCATTTTAAGTTATCTGTTTTACAGCTTAGTTGATCCATTTCATCACATCTGGCAAATTTTAATCCGTAATCTGGCTAAAACGAACGATTTAACCTAAGATTCCGGACTGTCGGCGGATGTGCCGCACCGGGTTTAAATTTTTCAAATCCTCAATCATCGGACGTCTGACGAACGTTTCATCAGATATAATCAATAAAATCTCTTCCGGAATTATGAACGCTTAAACCCGGACCAATATTTTCGACACTCTTTAAATATTATTGCAGCAATTTTCCATTCAAAGTCCTTGATGTCATTCTAACCTATAATTTTTCTACATTTGAGTGAGGTTGCCATGCCCCTCATTCAGGTTTCAATGCTTCACGTTCGTTTGATTTGATCAATGGCCTTAAAGAATCTTTAGCCAGCCCCCGCTTGGGACAACGAGCAAAATTATTTTAACCTCAATATCTTTTGTTAGTAATTCCATTTGATACTCTGTACCCCGTTTAATTGTAACATTGCTGGTGTGTTGTCTGCTCGCTTGGGGAACAGTTACCGGAGCAGTGGAGACCTTGCCTGGTGATCATCTTGGTTGAGGATTCCTACGATTGGTGTTACCTGGCATTGGCCGATTTATGGGGACCGACCGTGCGAGACTCAGCGGATAACTGTGCCCTGGATGTTAGCAGCGTTCAGGAGCAGTTCATTGGATAAACCACTGATTGAACGGAACCAAGGGGATCGACGGTCAAAAGTTAAGTGTTGCTATCAATTAGTTGTTTGTTTTTATGCAGTCATTTTTGATAGATAGGGTTGCGACTCGAATTCACGATTTTAAGGTAAATTTTAATTATTTTAGTGTGCATTCGCTTCAGAGTTGTCTGTTCGATGACCTAGTGTCTCTGAAGTGATTTTTAAAGTAAATATTAGTGATTTTTAGTGAATATTAACTCAGAGCTGTCCGTTTGACGGCCTTGTGTCTCTGGAGTTGGTGTTCTGGTGAATTTTAGTGTAAATTTTATGTCAGAGCTGTCTGTGATGACAAAGTGTTTCTGATGTCATTTAAATTAAGTGAATTCGAGACCCAGCCCTGTGAATTCTGTTCAAGTTTTAATTTTCCTTTAATACCAGTTAACTTTGGTGCCCCCGTACATTTTATTAAATAAAAATACCTACTCAACTGGTATATTTTATTTTTGTTTTTATGGCCACGAGGCTAATGAATGTATAATACATAATCCAGTCGATAAAACGACACCAGAGAGATTCATCTTAGTACGAAATGTGTAGCGAGATGTTTTTTGTTTAACCCTTGCCCGGTTTTGTTTGTTCCGCTTAATAGCATCCAACCTTTTTTAGGTCCACAGACCAATCCGTTTTAATCTAAACCCTATATAAGCAGAGAGACCAAGGTTCGAAAGAACGAGTTTCCTGCAGTCAATTCTGACACACCCCGTACATTTTATTAAATAAAAATACCTAGTCAACTGGTATATTTTATTTTTGTTTTTATGGCCACGAGGCTAATGAGTGTATAATACATAATCCAGTCGATGAAACGACACCAGAGAGATTCGTCTTAGTAAGAAATGTGTAGCGAGATGTTTTTTGTTTAACCCTTGCCCGGTTTTGTTTGTTCCGCTTAATAGCATTTAACCTTTTTCAGGTCCATAGACAAATCCGTTTTAATCTAAACCCTATATAAGCAGAGAGAACAAGGTTCAAAAGAACGAGTTTCCTGCAGTCAATTCTGACACCCCGTACATTTGTTAATTAAATTTTTTAATGAATATTGGCTTGATCAGTGCCCTGATATTTCCTTAGTCAGTTCTGGCTACCAGCAAATTTTTGTTATGGTACATCCCGTATATTAATGAATCTTTCCCTGTAAAATCGCTCATGTATATTTGTATATTTAGAGTTTATTTATGTATACAAAAGTTAATGCTTGGAAGTAGTGTTTGTACGTTTAAATTCTTAAAGTTTTCTACAGGAATTGCAAAGGTGTTATATCATGTAATAAATCTACTAGGTTGCCAGTAGAAATAAAAACCAATATAATTGATTCAAGAAGTAGTCCATTTTCTGTGGCGAGTTTATGAATAGAAATAAAGGTCTGTCTTTACCACCAAAATACGTTTATTTACCCCTCTAGGGTGGAAGTTAAGGGTTAGGGAGAATACATGAGAGTAAATGTTAAATTAAATTTCTTAATGTAGACGTTGAACTAGTTTCGACTTTAGTGAAAGTCATCATCAGCAACTCAGTAATAAGAAATTTCTTTTTAGACTATGATCAAGACAAGTGGGTAAGAAAGTGGTTCAACAATATAAAATCTTAAACTGTCATTAGCCAATGGATTCGACAGCAGTTTATCATGGATACCGTGCTACTTCATACAATAGGGGAAATATTTTTGGAAATATTTTTGGAGTAATTGGTATTAAATCCGAAAGTCATACTAGATTATCAACAGATGTGCAGTACAATATTAATGTCAGAGACACGAAGTGAAATATATTAATGATACACGTGCTACTCAGATATAGGATTAATCAATTACTTTTATGAAATTTTAATTAAGTTATGTGGAGACATAATTTGGTGGTTTTTAGAAAAAAGTCATTAGAAATAAAATAAATTATTATTCTCAAAAAAACTAAAACGTACTGGAGTTATGACGTGAAATTTGGAATTTGTCTGAAAAGAAAGAAAATTCACAATTCAGTAATTGAAGATTTAGATTTAAAACATAAGGTATCACTATAAATTAGTTTGTTTTTTCTCTGTATAGTAAATTTATTAATACTGTACTCACCACATTGTCAACTCTCCATTTTAAATAATCACTTCCGTGAAATAAAGGAATAAAAATTACGAAAATTAAAATTAAAAATTAAAAATTAGTAGGTACCAATGGAGGCAATTTTCTTTTCTTCTTTTTTGGTGAAGACTTCATCAAAATAATTGTGTTAAACATCAGGGAACAACGCGTGCTATTCAAAGCAATTGTCGTTGTAAAATGGAGAGTACCAAGATTATCAGTATTACAATTCGTTTTTCAATATATATTCAGATAGGGTAGGGTTTCCGGTAATCAACTGTCGAATACAAGGGCGGCAAATTTAAAAGAAATCAATATACCTAACTATGGAGAAATTGAAATTATAAATGTTATATCACTAAGTTTCATGTTATATTAACATCCCTTATTCGGGGTGTGTACAAATCAGTCTTATTATACTTAAGCAATAGCAATGACATGAATAAAGCACAAATTAATAAACTCGTAAACAATTATTTCAAAAACTAAAAAATTGTAACCTCGTAGTTATAGAATTTTGCCACCAGTAGGTGACTATGATTAAAGGGAATGGCGTCAGAGGGCAGTGTCTCAAAATATTTAATACATTAATTAGTTGTATAGGCAACTGACCATTCTAAGGAGTAATATTGGTTAGGTTTTAATTTGACATATAAGTAATAAGAGTTGCATAATTAGATTATGAGGAGATGTCAGATGGGTATTGAATTATGACAATGACAGCCTTAATTAATAATTGCCAGTTATAGGTTAATTTATTGAAATTATTTGTAATATATTATAACATCCGCGTTAAAAGGAGAAAAATACCACGAGGATACAGGCGAGATGCAAACAATGATGTTTAAATTTGAAGAGAATTAAAGAAAGGGAGACAGTCAAATGTAATCTGTTCGTTTACAACCTGGATTTGAGGATTCTTCAATGCTTGGTTAATCTCGTATATTTCCCATAAACTAGAGGTTTTTCCATTAGGGATGACATGCAGAATTTCCACTCCTCTATCTGGATCAAAGGTGTGTTTATAGTTAAGTATGTGGTCTGAGAAATTTGACTTCGTGTCCACCGGCAATTCCTTATTTTTGTTTCTTTCAATTAACTTTACGTGGTCATTTATTCTTATGCTAAATTTACGACCAGTACGTCCAATGTAACAACAATTGCAGGTAGAGACTTCGTCACTATGAGAACAACTTAATTTATACACTCCAGACTTTTGAAGTACATCAACAGAGTCTTTATTATTGCAAATATATTTCTTTAGATTATTTTGAGTTTTAAAGGATATATGTAATATTATGAGATATTGTTCCCATGTAGGGTAAGCTAGTGTAATATTTAGGTTTCTTAGTATCATAGATGGGTACTAAGTTTCTATTGATGTGTTTATTCAAATTTCTGTAGTATATTTTATTTATAATATGTGTTGGATATTTGTTGTTTGTAGCAAGTTGAGTAATGAACGATAGTTCTTTGTTAAAGTTAATATTATCCATCGGGATAGCAAACAGTCTATGGAAAAATGAGTGAAAAGCACTTAATTTATGGCCTATTGGATGATTAGAATTGAATGGTATGATACTATCTGTAGAAGAGGCTTTGTGGAAGATTGCAAATTGTAATTTATGATTGTTCTTAGTTATGGTTAAGTCAAGAAAATTGATACTGTTATTAGTTTCATATTCAATAGTGAACTCGATGGAGGGGTGTATTGTGTTAATAAAGTTATGAAACCTATTTAATTCATCCTCTGTACCAGTAAAGCCAGCTATTATGTCATCAACATATCTATAATAAAATAAAAAATTTTCAAATAATGGATGTAGTTTTATCGTCTTTTCTAGGAAAAACAGAAATATTTCAGCCAACAAAGGGGAAAGGTTAGATCCCATGGCTAATCCTGATGTCTGTGAATACAGTTTGCTATTGAACTGGAAGAAATTTGGTTTGAGAACTGTGTCCACCAGCGAGCATAAATTCAATATATGAAAAGTATTAAGGTTAGAGTTTTCGAATAATAATGTTCTGACGCTTTCTATGCAATCCTCAGGTGGTATGCTCGGAAATAGATTTTTAATATCGAAAGAGATTAATTTTGTGTTGGCTGGAACATTTAAGTGTGTCAACTCATTGGTTAGGTTCTTGCTGTTCTTTATGGAACTGGGATTAAAGAATTTAGTCTGGGACAAAATAGTATGGTTAAGCCATTTAGATAGACAAGACGCAGGGGATTGTGAATAGCTAACAACTGGTCTCACAGGGAAAGGGGGGGGGTTTATGCGTTTTTAGAAGGCCATACAAAAGTGGTACTGAAGGATTCATGGGGTATAATCTATATTTATTAGTTTTTAAATATTTCAATGTATCTGAAGTTGCATCTAGGTTAGACTTAACATAAGAGAAGAATTTATTCGTTGGATTATTTGTTAAGAGATTAAAACCATCATTCAAGAAATTCTCCACCCTATCAATGTAATCATCCTTATTCAATATGGTAATACAGTTGCTTTTGTCTGCTTTACTGACTATCAGGTGGTTATCTTTAATCTTGTTAATTAACTGTTTAAGTTTTGTATTCATTTTGAGGTTATTGTAGTTATTTTTAGATTTAAGGTTTAAGGGGATTAAAGTGGATGTGCGATTGAGTAATGAGGGGATTCAGGGATACGTGCGTCGTCTTGTAATAGTCGGTAATAAGTTTATCTATATGTTCTGTGATTATCGGCATTCGTAAGTCATTGCGCAAAGTATGAACCAACGTGAAGCGTGTGAATTTTTCTAAATGTTAACTTATATACAGTGCACAAGGAGGTGATACCGTAAATAAATACTGGCAGATAGTGGCGGCTCGTGACGGAAGTTTGTGGCAAAAAAAGAACGAAAAATTTGCGCATATCTTCGCCCACCACTACCCCTTCCTTTATTTTACCCCTCCGTTAAAACCACAAGATATTGTGTAGTTAAGTCACGGCAAATATAACAATCTGCCGTGGTTAAGTGTCAAATTTACGAGTAAAAAGCTTTCCTAATTTTTATGTTCTTTTTGTACGTAGATATGTTAATAAAACAAAAAATATAAATTAAAATTGAAAACTTACCAATATACAGCATACTTGGGAAACAGTAACTAGAAAAGTTGTAACGACCTTTTTTCCCGGTCGTTACAAGTAACTAGAAAACGGTCCGTCACTTTGAACAATCGTAATATATCATTGAATTTCTCGGTTGCTTGAAGTAATTAATTACCTATTGCACGACCCTGGTAATGCAAGATCCCGACCTAGGCCAAAATATTGATCCGCAAATCTCCGCACATTGGACTCGCGTCGGTGACGGAAGCCGATGAGTCTATATATAGACGTGCAAGGGCCGTGGATTTTTTTTTAGAACGAGGCAGCAAAAATCCTGTGTCAGGTCACTGTTTTCGAGTGTTTAAGTGAATTTTTGGGGCGCGGGTTTTCCCGGATGTACAAATAAATTCATAAGAAATGCTTCCAGACCATTAGGGGATATTTGTGACCTGACGAAAGAGAAACCCGACCAACAGGTAAACAATTGAGTTTTTTGGTGTAGTATTCCGTGGTATTAACGGCGGCCATTTTGTTCCGTCCAGGTTTCACCTTAGGATTCTGTGTTTCACCTTAGATTTATATGTTTCACCTTGGATTTCTATTTTTACCTAAGATTTCTATTTTTACCTAAGATTTCTATTTTTACCTAAGATTTCTATTTTTCACCTTAGATTTCTATTTTTCATGCCTCGCCCTAAATTTTAGCTTTCCTGTTCATGTCCCATTTTAAGTTATCTGTTTTACAGCTTAGTTGATCCATTTCATCACATCTGGCAAATTTTAATCCGTAATCTGGCTAAAACGAACGATTTAACCTAAGATTCCGGACTGTCGGCGGATGTGCCGCACCGGGTTTAAATTTTTCAAATCCTCAATCATCGGACGTCTGACGAACGTTTCATCAGATATAATCAATAAAATCTCTTCCGGAATTATGAACGCTTAAACCCGGACCAATATTTTCGACACTCTTTAAATATTATTGCAGCAATTTTCCATTCAAAGTCCTTGATGTCATTCTAACCTATAATTTTTCTACATTTGAGTGAGGTTGCCATGCCCCTCATTCAGGTTTCAATGCTTCACGTTCGTTTGATTTGATCAATGGCCTTAAAGAAACTTTAGCCAGCCCCCGCTTGGGACAACGAGCAAAATTATTTTAACCTCAATATCTTTTGTTAGTAATTCCATTTGATACTCTGTACCCCGTTTAATTGTAACATTGCTGGTGTGTTGTCTGCTCGCTTGGGGAACAGTTACCGGAGCAGTGGAGACCTTGCCTGGTGATCATCTTGGTTGAGGATTCCTACGATTGGTGTTACCTGGCATTGGCCGATTTATGGGGACCGACCGTGCGAGACTCAGCGGATAACTGTGCCCTGGATGTTAGCAGCGTTCAGGAGCAGTTCATTGGATAAACCACTGATTGAACGGAACCAAGGGGATCGACGGTCAAAAGTTAAGTGTTGCTATCAATTAGTTGTTTGTTTTTATGCAGTCATTTTTGATAGATAGGGTTGCGACTCGAATTCACGATTTTAAGGTAAATTTTAATTATTTTAGTGTGCATTCGCTTCAGAGTTGTCTGTTCGATGACCTAGTGTCTCTGAAGTGATTTTTAAAGTAAATATTAGTGATTTTTAGTGAATATTAACTCAGAGCTGTCCGTTTGACGGCCTTGTGTCTCTGGAGTTGGTGTTCTGGTGAATTTTAGTGTAAATTTTATGTCAGAGCTGTCTGTGATGACAAAGTGTTTCTGATGTCATTTAAATTAAGTGAATTCGAGACCCAGCCCTGTGAATTCTGTTCAAGTTTTAATTTTCCTTTAATACCAGTTAACTTTGGTGCCCCCGTACATTTTATTAAATAAAAATACCTACTCAACTGGTATATTTTATTTTTGTTTTTATGGCCACGAGGCTAATGAATGTATAATACATAATCCAGTCGATAAAACGACACCAGAGAGATTCATCTTAGTCGAAATGTGTAGCGAGATGTTTTTTGTTTAACCCTTGCCCGGTTTTGTTTGTTCCGCTTAATAGCATCCAACCTTTTTTAGGTCCACAGACCAATCCGTTTTAATCTAAACCCTATATAAGCAGAGAGACCAAGGTTCGAAAGAACGAGTTTCCTGCAGTCAATTCTGACACACCCCGTACATTTTATTAAATAAAAATACCTAGTCAACTGGTATATTTTATTTTTGTTTTTATGGCCACGAGGCTAATGAGTGTATAATACATAATCCAGTCGATGAAACGACACCAGAGAGATTCGTCTTAGTAAGAAATGTGTAGCGAGATGTTTTTTGTTTAACCCTTGCCCGGTTTTGTTTGTTCCGCTTAATAGCATTTAACCTTTTTCAGGTCCATAGACAAATCCGTTTTAATCTAAACCCTATATAAGCAGAGAGAACAAGGTTCAAAAAAACGAGTTTCCTGCAGTCAATTCTGACACCCCGTACATTTGTTAATTAAATTTTTTAATGAATATTGGCTTGATCAGTGCCCTGATATTTCCTTAGTCAGTTCTGGCTACCAGCAAATTTTTGTTATGGTACATCCCGTATATTAATGAATCTTTCCCTGTAAAATCGCTCATGTATATTTGTATATTTAGAGTTTATTTATGTATACAAAAGTTAATGCTTGGAAGTAGTGTTTGTACGTTTAAATTCTTAAAGTTTTCTACAGGAATTGCAAAGGTGTTATATCATGTAATAAATCTACTAGGTTGCCAGTAGAAATAAAAACCAATATAATTGATTCAAGAAGTAGTCCATTTTCTGTGGCGAGTTTATGAATAGAAATAAAGGTCTGTCTTTACCACCAAAATACGTTTATTTACCCCTCTAGGGTGGAAGTTAAGGGTTAGGGAGAATACATGAGAGTAAATGTTAAATTAAATTTCTTAATGTAGACGTTGAACTAGTTTCGACTTTAGTGAAAGTCATCATCAGCAACTCAGTAATAAGAAATTTCTTTTTAGACTATGATCAAGACAAGTGGGTAAGAAAGTGGTTCAACAATATAAAATCTTAAACTGTCATTAGCCAATGGATTCGACAGCAGTTTATCATGGATACCGTGCTACTTCATACAATAGGGGAAATATTTTTGGAAATATTTTTGGAGTAATTGGTATTAAATCCGAAAGTCATACTAGATTATCAACAGATGTGCAGTACAATATTAATGTCAGAGACACGAAGTGAAATATATTAATGATACACGTGCTACTCAGATATAGGATTAATCAATTACTTTTATGAAATTTTAATTAAGTTATGTGGAGACATAATTTGGTGGTTTTTAGAAAAAAGTCATTAGAAATAAAATAAATTATTATTCTCAAAAAAACTAAAACGTACTGGAGTTATGACGTGAAATTTGGAATTTGTCTGAAAAGAAAGAAAATTCACAATTCAGTAATTGAAGATTTAGATTTAAAACATAAGGTATCACTATAAATTAGTTTGTTTTTTCTCTGTATAGTAAATTTATTAATACTGTACTCACCACATTGTCAACTCTCCATTTTAAATAATCACTTCCGTGAAATAAAGGAATAAAAATTACGAAAATTAAAATTAAAAATTAAAAATTAGTAGGTACCAATGGAGGCAATTTTCTTTTCTTCTTTTTTGGTGAAGACTTCATCAAAATAATTGTGTTAAACATCAGGGAACAACGCGTGCTATTCAAAGCAATTGTCGTTGTAAAATGGAGAGTACCAAGATTATCAGTATTACAATTCGTTTTTCAATATATATTCAGATAGGGTAGGGTTTCCGGTAATCAACTGTCGAATACAAGGGCGGCAAATTTAAAAGAAATCAATATACCTAACTATGGAGAAATTGAAATTATAAATGTTATATCACTAAGTTTCATGTTATATTAACATCCCTTATTCGGGGTGTGTACAAATCAGTCTTATTATACTTAAGCAATAGCAATGACATGAATAAAGCACAAATTAATAAACTCGTAAACAATTATTTCAAAAACTAAAAAATTGTAACCTCGTAGTTATAGAATTTTGCCACCAGTAGGTGACTATAGGCGAGTTCGGTTAATCCTCTGCGAGGGCTCCGATCCGTCGGATTGTCAAAATGTCGTTCGTTTATTCGTTTCAGAGCTGACGGCCGACAAAGAACTGCGTTCGTTTAAAGCGGGGCAGATGACTCGGAGCGTCATCTTTTTCATCGGAGGTTTTTGAGCGAGGAAACCGAGGATACAATCAGCTGATTGACAAATGCTACACTTTCTCGAACTGATTTATTTGTTCGGCATCATGATCTTTCATAATCATATCGTAGTCGATTTGAACCATAGGGATTAATAATTTAGTGTAAATTTTTATTTAGGAAAAGAAAAAGTCAAAAATTGAGGTTATCGTGGCTGTCAAATACGGGAGACCGTTCTTTAAATACCGGCACCTCGGAGTAATTTGCGGATCAGCTGTTTTAAATTTGCGGTCTATTTCATCTCATCTGCGAGGATTAACCGAACTCGACTTATGATTAAAGGGAATGGCGTCAGAGGGAAGTGTCTCAAAATATTTAATACATTAATTAGTTGTATAGGCAACTGACCATTCTAAGGAGTAATATTGGTTAGGTTTTAATTTGACATATAAGTAATAAGAGTTGCATAATTAGATTATGAGGAGATGTCAGATGGGTATTGAATTATGACAATGACAGCCTTAATTAATAATTGCCAGTTATAGGTTAATTTATTGAAATTATTTGTAATATATTATAACATCCGCGTTAAAAGGAGAAAAATACCACGAGGATACAGGCGAGATGCAAACAATGATGTTTAAATTTGAAGAGAATTAAAGAAAGGGAGACAGTCAAATGTAATCTGTTCGTTTACAACCTGGATTTGAGGATTCTTCAATGCTTGGTTAATCTCGTATATTTCCCATAAACTAGAGGTTTTTCCATTAGGGATGACATGCAGAATTTCCACTCCTCTATCTGGATCAAAGGTGTGTTTATAGTTAAGTATGTGGTCTGAGAAATTTGACTTCGTGTCCACCGGCAATTCCTTATTTTTGTTTCTTTCAATTAACTTTACGTGGTCATTTATTCTTATGCTAAATTTACGACCAGTACGTCCAATGTAACAACAATTGCAGGTAGAGACTTCGTCACTATGAGAACAACTTAATTTATACACTCCAGACTTTTGAAGTACATCAACAGAGTCTTTATTATTGCAAATATATTTCTTTAGATTATTTTGAGTTTTAAAGGATATATGAATGTTATTGTTGAATTTAAGAATTGTGTTTTTAATATTATGAGATATTGTTCCCATGTAGGGTAAGCTAGTGTAATATTTAGGTTTCTTAGTATCATAGATGGGTACTAAGTTTCTATTGATGTGTTTATTCAAATTTCTGTAGTATATTTTATTTATAATATGTGTTGGATATTTGTTGTTTGTAGCAAGTTGAGTAATGAACGATAGTTCTTTGTTAAAGTTAATATTATCCATCGGGATAGCAAACAGTCTATGGAAAAATGAGTGAAAAGCACTTAATTTATGGCCTATTGGATGATTAGAATTGAATGGTATGATACTATCTGTAGAAGAGGCTTTGTGGAAGATTGCAAATTGTAATTTATGATTGTTCTTAGTTATGGTTAAGTCAAGAAAATTGATACTGTTATTAGTTTCATATTCAATAGTGAACTCGATGGAGGGGTGTATTGTGTTAATAAAGTTATGAAACCTATTTAATTCATCCTCTGTACCAGTAAAGCCAGCTATTATGTCATCAACATATCTATAATAAAATAAAAATTTTTCAAATAATGGATGTAGTTTTATCGTCTTTTCTAGGAAAAACAGAAATATTTCAGCCAACAAAGGGGAAAGGTTAGATCCCATGGCTAATCCTAAGGTCTGTGAATACAGTTTGCTATTGAACTGGAAGAAATTTGGTTTGAGAACTGTGTCCACCAGCGAGCATAAATTCAATATATGAAAAGTATTAAGGTTAGAGTTTTCGAATAATAATGTTCTGACGCTTTCTATGCAATCCTCAGGTGGTATGCTCGGAAATAGATTTTTAATATCGAAAGAGATTAATTTTGTGTTGGCTGGAACATTTAAGTGTGTCAACTCATTGGTTAGGTTCTTGCTGTTCTTTATGGAACTGGGATTAAAGAATTTAGTCTGGGACAAAATAGTATGGTTAAGCCATTTAGATAGACAAGACGCAGGGGATTGTGAATAGCTAACAACTGGTCTCACAGGGAAAGGGGGGGGTTTATGCGTTTTTAGAAGGCCATACAAAAGTGGTACTGAAGGATTCATGGGGTATAATCTATATTTATTAGTTTTTAAATATTTCAATGTATCTGAAGTTGCATCTAGGTTAGACTTAACATAAGAGAAGAATTTATTCGTTGGATTATTTGTTAAGAGATTAAAACCATCATTCAAGAAATTCTCCACCCTATCAATGTAATCATCCTTATTCAATATGGTAATACAGTTGCTTTTGTCTGCTTTACTGACTATCAGGTGGTTATCTTTAATCTTGTTAATTAACTGTTTAAGTTTTGTATTCATTTTGAGGTTATTGTAGTTATTTTTAGATTTAAGGTGCTGGTTGATGATATTTGCAACATTTGTTCGAATTAAGTCTGTATTAGACAGGCCTTCAAAAGATTCGAGAATTCTCTCCGATTCTATAGCTAGGTGTGCTAAATTAGTATTATTGAGTTTTTTGTAAAAATTGAATTTAAAACCTAAGTTTAATATTTCCATGTCATTGGTTGTGAGCTCAGTCGTGGATAAATTGAGAACTCTAGGATGGAAATTAAAATCAAAATTACCAAAAGTGCCATTAGATAAGTCTCTGAGATTAAATTCATGCTCAAACACGTCATTACAGAAGCTAACATTACCTATAGAACTATCATTTCTACTCTCAACCTGACTAAAGTCAACCAATTTGTCACTATTATTCTTGTGTTTGTTTAAGTTAAACGGATTTGTAAACTCACATTCAGGCAATTGTTTTTGAGCTAGTAGGGAGATTTTGTTGTGCAATCTATTCATTTTAACAATGTTAACATCATCAACATATTGTAATATATCATTATATAGGATATCAAATTGTATTTGATGTAATAACGTAGATAACTTTAAGTGTAATGACTTAAGTTTGACTTCAATCAAGTTAAGAGCAAAGTAGCACCTTTTTACTTCGTGTCTAATCCATGTTGTTTTAGCAATTTGGATAGCTCTCTTAGCCGATGTGGAATTGTTCTTAGTGAAAATGGAGATGTAGTTAGGGGTGATTCCTCTTCGCAAGCATTCATTGTTGAACCATATATCCGCCAACTTGTTTCTTCGTCGAAGATGTTCATTCTTAAACTGTCGGACTAAATATGCCAGACTGGCTGTTTCAAGATTCAAGAAGTAGTCCATTTTCTGTGGCGAGTTTATGAATAGAAATAAAGGTCTGTCTTAACATTGTTAAAATGAATAGATTGCACAACAAAATCTCCCTACTAGCTCAAAAACAATTGCCTGAATGTGAGCTTACAAATCCGTTTAACTTAAACAAACACAAGAATAATAGTGACAAATTGGTTGACTTTAGTCAGGTTGAGAGTAGAAATGATAGTTCTATAGGTAATGTTAGCTTCTGTAATGACATGTTTGAGCCATGGGATCTAACCTTTCCCCTTTGTTGGCTGAAATATTTCTGTTTTTCCTAGAAAAGACGATAAAACTACATCCATTATTTGAAAAATTTTTATTTTATTATAGATATGTTGATGACATAATAGCTGGCTTTACTGGTACAGAGGATGAATTAAATAGGTTTCATAACTTTATTAACACAATACACCCCTCCATCGAGTTCACTATTGAATATGAAACTAATAACAGTATCAATTTTCTTGACTTAACCATAACTAAGAACAATCATAAATTACAATTTGCAATCTTCCACAAAGCCTCTTCTACAGATAGTATCATACCATTCAATTCTAATCATCCAATAGGCCATAAATTAAGTGCTTTTCACTCATTTTTCCATAGACTGTTTGCTATCCCGATGGATAATATTAACTTTAACAAAGAACTATCGTTCATTACTCAACTTGCTACAAACAACAAATATCCAACACATATTATAAATAAAATATACTACAGAAATTTGAATAAACACATCAATAGAAACTTAGTACCCATCTATGATACTAAGAAACCTAAATATTACACTAGCTTACCCTACATGGGAACAATATCTCATAATATTAAAAACACAATTCTTAAATTCAACAATAACATTCATATATCCTTTAAAACTCAAAATAATCTAAAGAAATATATTTGCAATAATAAAGACTCTGTTGATGTACTTCAAAAGTCTGGAGTGTATAAATTAAGTTGTTCTCATAGTGACGAAGTCTCTACCTGCAATTGTTGTTACATTGGACGTACTGGTCGTAAATTTAGCATAAGAATAAATGACCACGTAAAGTTAATTGAAAGAAACAAAAATAAGGAATTGCCGGTGGACACGAAGTCAAATTTCTCAGACCACATACTTAACTATAAACACACCTTTGATCCAGATAGAGGAGTGGAAATTCTGCATGTCATCCCTAATGGAAAAACCTCTAGTTTATGGGAAACATACGAGATTAACCAAGCATTGAAGAATCCTCAAATCCAGGTTGTAAACGAACAGATTACATTTGACTGTCTCCCTTTCTTTAATTCTCTTCAAATTTAAACATCATTGTTTGCATCTCGCCTGTATCCTCGTGGTATTTTTCTCCTTTTAACGCGGATGTTATAATATATTACAAATAATTTCAATAAATTAACCTATAACTGGCAATTATTAATTAAGGCTGTCATTGTCATAATTCAATACCCATCTGACATCTCCTCATAATCTAATTATGCAACTCTTATTACTTATATGTCAAATTAAAACCTAACCAATATTACTCCTTAGAATGGTCAGTTGCCTATACAACTAATTAATGTATTAAATATTTTGAGACACTGCCCTCTGACGCCATTCCCTTTAATCATAGTCACCTACTGGTGGCAAAATTCTATAACTACGAGGTTACAATTTTTTAGTTTTTGAAATAATTGTTTACGAGTTTATTAATTTGTGCTTTATTCATGTCATTGCTATTGCTTAAGTATAATAAGACTGATTTGTACACACCCCGAATAAGGGATGTTAATATAACATGAAACTTAGTGATATAACATTTATAATTTCAATTTCTCCATAGTTAGGTATATTGATTTCTTTTAAATTTGCCGCCCTTGTATTCGACAGTTGATTACCGGAAACCCTACCCTATCTGAATATATATTGAAAAACGAAATTTGTAATACTGATAATCTTGGTACTCTCCATTTTACAACGACAATTGCTTTGAATAGCACGCGTTGTTCCCTGATGTTTAACACAATTATTTTGATGAAGTCTTCACCAAAAAAGAAGAAAAGAAAATTGCCTCCATTGGTACCTACTAATTTTTAATTTTTAATTTTAATTTTCGTAATTTTTATTCCTTTATTTCACGGAAGTGATTATTTAAAATGGAGAGTTGACAATGTGGTGAGTACAGTATTAATAAATTTACTATACAGAGAAAAAACAAACTAATTTATAGTGATACCTTATGTTTTAAATCTAAATCTTCAATTACTGAATTGTGAATTTTCTTTCTTTTCAGACAAATTCCAAATTTCACGTCATAACTCCAGTACGTTTTAGTTTTTTTGAGAATAATAATTTATTTTATTTCTAATGACTTTTTTCTAAAAACCACCAAATTATGTCTCCACATAACTTAATTAAAATTTCATAAAAGTAATTGATTAATCCTATATCTGAGTAGCACGTGTATCATTAATATATTTCACTTTGTGTCTCGGACATTAATATTGTACTGCACATCTGTTGATAATCTAGTATGACTTTCGGATTTAATACCAATTACTCCAAAAATATTTCCAAAAATATTTCCCCTATTGTATGAAGTAGCACGGTATCCATGATAAACTGCTGTCGAATCCATTGGCTAATGACAGTTTAAGATTTTATATTGTTGAACCACTTTCTTACCCACTTGTCTTGATCATAGTCTAAAAAGAAATTTCTTATTACTGAGTTGCTGATGATGACTTTCACTAAAGTCGAAACTAGTTCAACGTCTACATTAAAAAATTTAATTTAACATTTACTCTCATGTATTCTCCCTAACCCTTAACTTCCACCCTAGAGGGGTAAATAAACGTATTTTGGTGGTAAAGACAGACCTTTATTTCTATTCAATATAATTGAAATTTTGTCTTATTCATTTGTTTAATTTTTTCAGGGATTAAGAAGTTTTGCTTCAGTAAGCGCCCTTTAGGCTCTCACCAATAATTATTCTTTTCTAACATTTGGCTCTGTAAATTCATGTATTCTGCCCTTAAGGCCTTCTTCCATTTTATCTTTAGTGGCCTCCTTAAGGCCCCTGGCGCCCACGTTTATCTGGAAAACTGATTAACTGTTACCTAATATATTCTCTTTCCTTATCTGCGACCCACCTGATCCAAAACCGACTAGACTATAACTGAGAAGCCGTGGTTACTTGGTTGAGTAATGAAAAAGTAAATTCCACATAACCCAACAACAACAACATCAATCAAATTACAACAAATAATAATCAATTTAAATTTATTTTATTTATTATTACAAATTGGCACCAAAACGTGAGGCCTTGAAAGATCGAAAATTTTACAGGTTAATTGGGTCGTGGTAACGAAAATCACTCAACATTTTCCAGAAAATATCTTTCTATTTTCTTTTCTCTTTCTAAAACCCATTGTAATACTATGTGAAAATTTTGTCGTACTGTTTCATAAAATTTTTTTTTATTGTTTGGTGATTGTATTTGGAAAGTTTTTAGGTACTGATCAATTGTGAAAATGTCTAAGATAAATTCGGACTACCTTTGGAAGGATGAATTGATGTTCGAGCTTCTTTCAAGAGAAATGGAGCCTGATCAAAACTGCAATGTCAGCTTGAAATCACTCCTGCGAGAACTACTCAAAGCAGAGCGAAACAGTTCTATCATCTCTCATCCAGTGGCACCGTTGGGATTCCAGCAGAATGCCGACGTCTGCCGTAGGAAATTAGTAATTTTTCAAGGATTGGTAGGTGTTTTCAACTCTGACAAGCGCCATATTGACTTCAGAAAGCTTTTAACCCGTTTATCACATGTAAAATACAGGTTAGATCGTGTTCCTCCCACTAATGAGGAGCAGGATTTAAAAACTGATTTATTGAAACAAACTGTGTCACTTGTCGGCCAACTCAGGTTAACAGCTCAAAGTAATAATGCAAACCTATTGCAATTGCAAGATACCGATGATGACTCATCAAGTAGTTCAGACGAAACAAATTCTGAAAGCTCTATGGCAGTTCAAACCCCTTGTAAAGTGTCCTTCGCAGAAGGCGAACCAACTACACGTGATTCAGTAAACCAACGTATTGTCGTCCATTCTGATATACTTGTTAATCCACCCTCGCACTCGCAAGACATTGCACCGCAGGTGCCAGACTGCAATGAGCAACATGTCAATCCCCAGTCAATCAATACCCCGAATACACACCCTTCCTTATATGTGAAGAATGCGCACAGCCCACCACAAAATATCAACCTTGAAACCAATCCCCTTAACGCGAAATCCCAAAACCCAGTGCCTCAACAATGGCAACCGAGACCCTCTGATACCCTTGTAAATATGTTCCGAAACTGTCCGAATGCTGCAATGCAAGGTTCAGCATATCACAATTCCAATTACCCGGTATTCCCCGAAAGTTTAAGTCAACGATGGCAGAATCCTTACCCTGCTTCACAGAACAACCAATTACCCCCAAATGCCCTTCAAAACAAAATGCAGGAATAGTAAACAGTTTTGCTAATAGCATAAATCCAATTGCTCCCGTGTTAGGTTCCCCACATTTTGGCCATCAGCCACCACAAAATTTCAATAGAAATTTCGCGCCAATACTGAATTCCACTTGTATTAGTCAGGACAATGGTAGGTCGCTCCCTCTGAATAGACTAAATTTCAAGTTTAATGGAAAAACTCAAAGTTTACACAGCTTCTTGGAAAAGGTCGAAGAGTTCTGTTTAGCTCACAGAATACCTAGAGCAAGCTTATTGAATTTTTCTCATGAGTTGTTCGATGGAGACGTTTTAATTTGGTATCGCGCAATTAGGCAAACGATTAATAGCTGGGATGAATTAGTTTATCATTTAAGATTAAATTTTCTACCTATTGATTACGAAGTGGCTTTGTGGGACGAAATTAGATTACGAACCCAAGGCGAAGCCGAAAGACCGTTAATTACATAGCTGTCATGGAAAATTTGTTTAGGAGATTCATAAAGCCCATAGATGATAACGTTCAGTTAAGATTAATCATCAGAAACCTGTTACCGTATTATCAGCAACAATTAGCTTTGAGGCAACCTTTTTCCCTGTTTGAATTAAAAAGCATTTGTAGAGTGTTGGAAGACTGAGAATTTTCAACCACCTCCATTTTGCACTGCTTCTACCTTAGAACCAGAGTTCGCGTACAAAATGCTCTTTCAAAGACCTTTTCAAAGGCCCTTCAACACTAATAGAAACGTTTCAGAAGTAGGCCGCTCATCCCCTGGTCAAAACGTACGAACCACCAATTCAGTGATTGTCGAGCACACTGATGAATCAAACAACCCACATATAAATGACCAAAGACTAGTTAGTTGTCCTGAGTCAGATTTACTCCAGATTTGTGCCCCCGTTGTCGTTTCCTCACAGGCAACAAATATTTCTGTCGACGGTCATCATTTCAAAGATTGTACATCGAAACGAAAAATCTTTTGCTATGTGTGTGGACAAAAGAATGTCACCAAGTTAAACTGCACTAAGTGCACTTCAGAAAACGTAGGAAGCACCGTTCCAAGCTCGGTAGGCAGAGGTGCAAATCAAATTTAAAATCCGAGAATTTTTCACTCTCAAACCATTGGCCAAACTGGTTGAATACTGTTAGACATTTTTTCAAAAACATCGAAATTTTTCCTCTATTTCGAAACAAGCTAGTAGTTACCAACGCCTATATATGGAAGTTTCGCTCCAGAATAGGAATTTAACCGCCCTGTTAGATACCGGGGCTATGCAAAGCGTTCTAGGAAAACGCGGTTATGAAATTATTTCTGAGTTAGGTTTTCATGTGAAAGTGGCGTTGTGTTTGGATTCAATAACAACTGCTGACGGAAAACCACAAGAAATTTTTGCACAGTTACCATCCCCCTTCGATTAAATGGCAAAACCATAAATTTAGATGTGCTGGTTGTTCCTAGTATTCGACAAACTTTGATTTTAGAAATCGATTTCTGCCAACAGGCCAACTTAAAACTAAATTTCGAAAATAATTCATATGATTTCACTAATCCTTTAGCTGTTCATGAAATAATAGTGAGAGAAAAGTTTTAAAACATCTCTATACAATCTGACAATGATTTGACAACCGATCAAAAACGTAGGCTAGACATCATAACTAAGAAATTCAGTCAATTAACTTCAGAAACCCTGGGCGCTACTGACCTGGTAGAACACAAAATTGAGCTCACTTCCACTGAGCCATTTCGAAAAAGACCCTTCCTCCTCTCGCCTTATATGCAAAAGCATATGAATGACGAGATAGACAAAATGTTGAAGTTGGGTGTAATTAGGCCCTCTACCAGCCCATATTCAGCTAATGTGTTGCTGGTTAAAAAAAGTTCAGGTGAATATCGCCTCTGTTACGATGGTCGTCCTTTGAACAACATCACAGTGAAGGATCCCTATGCCTTGCCTCATTTATCTAGGACCCTAGACAAAGTCAGAGATGCACACTTTCTGACTTCAATCGATTTGAAACATACTTTCTGGCAAATTAAACTTACCGAAGAATCTTGTGCCAAGACTGCTTTTACAGTAATCAATAGAGGACACTTTGAGTTCGTGCGAATACCCTTTGGAATATCCAACGCCGCTGTCGCACTTCAGAAGCTGATGGATAGGCTATTTTCCCCTACAATAGAGAAAAATATGTTCGTATATCTTGACGATTTGGTCATAGTTAACAGCACTTTTAATTCTCACATGGAAACCTTAGAGTTTTCAACACTTTAATGACTGCAGGTCTCACTATTAACGCAAAGAAATGTAAATTCTGCCAGCCAAGCCTCGCATTCCTCGGTTATGTAGTCGATAAAAATGGCCTACACGCCAACCCTGATAAAGTTTCGGCAATTTCTCAATATCAAAAGCCTAAAGATGTGACAGGTGTCAAGCGTTTTGTTGGTATGGCCTCGTGGTATCGCAAGTTTATAAAGAACTTTTCCGATCTCATTGTCCCATTAAATAACCTCACTAAAGGCATCAAAAAGAAACAATCAGTTAAATGGAACCCTGAGGCCGAAATGGCTTTCAAAAATATTAAATCCCGACTAGTTTCCACCCCTGTACTAAGAAACCCCGATTTTTCCAAACCATTTACAATCCAAACTGACGCTTCCAACAGCGCTATAGGCTCTGTACCTACTCAGTTAGATGGCGATGACAAATACGTCATAGCTTATGCTTCAAGAACATTAACCAAGTCAGAAATTAATATGACAGTCACTGAAAAGGAGTTATTGGCTATAGTTCATGCAGTTTTGAAATTCAGATCTTATGTCGAAGGCGGTCCTGCTTTCACTATTCTAACAGATCATTATTCCTTACAGTGGCTCTTTCGATTGGATAATCCTATAAGAAGACTGGCAAGGATGTCAATTTTGCTATCACAATTTAATTTTGTCATTAAACATAGATCCGGTGCAACCAATGTTGTCGCTGACGCTCTTAGTCGTAGTTTTTCCGAGATTTCAACCCTGAACCATGCACCCCTAGATCGCTGGCATTCCGAACTGGTTGACAAAGTACAGAAACAGCCACAAAATTACCCAATCTTCAGAGTTGAGGTGGGGAAATTATTGTATAAACATTTTTATTGCAATCATGGCATTAATATTAATCCAAAGGAATGGAAGTCGGTAGTTCCCAGGACATGTAGGAAGCAGATTTTGAAGAAATATCATGATAGCCCGCTGGGAGCCCATTTTGGTTTTAAAAACTGCTTAAACAAAATTTTTGAACAGTTCTGGTGGCCCGGTATGAGGTCAGATATTAAAAGGTAGACTTATGGGAGCCCCAAAAAACGTTTCTGTGCCTTTTAAATTACTATCCATAGACATTCAGGGACCTTCTCCTAAATCCCGTGCAGGTTACTGCTATTTGTTGGTTATTGTCGATTGGTTTACTAAATTTTTCTTCATACAAAAAATGAAGCGAGCGCTGTCCAAGGAAATTTGCGACTACCTGGTCGATTATGTTTTTATGTATTTCGGAGTTCCTCAAACCCTTGTAGTTGACAATGGCAGTCAGTTCAAATCCCAAGAGTTCTCGAATATATTAAAGTCTTATAAAATTAGTACTATTTGGTATAACGCAAGATATCACCCCCAAACTAATAATGTAGAACGCGCCAATCGAGTAATAGGTACCGCTATTAGGTCTTTCATTAAAGAGAACAATCACCGTAATTGGGATAAAAACATTGCCCAAATTTGTAACGCTATAAATATAACCACCCACCTCTCAACAAATTTCTCACCTGCTTTCTTGACATTTGGACGCAACTTGCCAACTTCTGGCGATTACTTTGGCGTTATCGAAAACAAAAATCTTAGGCCTTACAGTTTCGATGCCTGAAACAACCTGGCTAGGGAGCTTTCAAAATTACCAGATCTTTACGAGCAGGTTACTAAGAACATAAACAAATCTTATGAGAAAAATAAACGATATTATGATTTAACACGTTAACGACCAGCACTAAATCTTGAATATTTACTCCTGGATCAGGTTAGTTTTTTGTTAAACCTTGGTAGAAGGAAGTTCCACAATAACTTTTTTTGCAAATTAAGTTGTCGGAAAGGAGTTTTTAACAGAAAAAGCATGTGTCACGTGTTGGGTCACGCCCAAAACTTTTATTTTGCATTATATTTCAAGAAAAATAATTTTTGTTATATACGTAAAAGAAAAAATACAAATACATGTTTGCCAACCCTGCTTAACGAAACAATCATGGCTTTCAAAAAAACAAGACACACACATATATGTGGCATTTTCAGAGCACGCAGGGCAAAAAGAATATACTTTTTTGGCATTCTTCATGGCTGATTGGCGCCCTCCTTTTTCTGCGTACTTTTTATAGCAAGTTGAACACCTGCCTCGCGTTTACTTCTCCTGTATGGAATGTTGTACTTTATTGTAATTTTTAGGTTCATTGAAAAGGTAGAAAAAAAGGGAAATTATGATTTCTTTAAAACCAACCCAAGACAACTTTTTGTTTCCTAGGGACCGAACCTACTAATTGACACATTTAAAAACCATGTAGCTGCGTTTCTATGAGACCCACATGAATTGAAACATGACTATCAACTGTGCCCAAATAGGGTCACGCGGTCTGTGCAGAAACTAGTGTGTGCACCAAATAGGGTCACATGGTCGTTAACGTGTTAAGGAAAAGACATATTGAGTTTGACGAAGGTGACACTGTCTATAAGAGAAATTTCATTTTGTCAGATGCTGGAAAATACTTCTCAAAAAAGCTCGCAAGGAAGTTTATCAAATGTAAAATCCTTAAGAAAATCTCTCCTTTGATATATGAGCTTCTGGATGAGAACGATAAGAATATCGGTTGTTATCATATTAACGACTTAAAGCCTATTGAAAATCAAAGTCTCGACTTTGATGAAGCGGAGTAGCAGTTCTCCTCCTGGGTTTAGTCTGTAAGAGGTTTAGTGTTAAGTTAGCCTTAAGTAAACTGTGTGTTGATGTATTTTAATATGTATTAGGCTACTTGTTTACCATAGGTTGTATTTATTTCTTTGAAGGGTACTGATCTGGCAACTTTTATTTTGTGCTGGTTGAAAGGGGGTATTGTAACAACCTTTTTTCCCGGTCGTTACAAGTAACTAGAAAACGGTCCGTGACTTTGAACAATCGTAATCTATCATTGAATTTCTCGGTTGCTTGAAGTAATTAATTACCTATTGAACGACCCTGGTAATGCAAGATCCCGACCTAGGCCAAAATATCGATCGGCAAATCTCCGCACATTGGACTCGCGTCGGTGACGGAAAGGCGACACTAAATATCACCGAAACCTCGGAAGCATTCGGCTTTTTTCCGAGATACCCTGGCGGGAATTTCGAATGGGGATTTGTTTGACGTCAGAAATAGGCGCATGTCGGTCGGAAATGACAAGTAAACAACCTACCTAACCTCAAATATGTTGCATTATTTTTAGAGGACTTGTGAATGATTTGTTTATATTGTCGCAGAGCAGAAGTATCTCTAAAATTAAAATATTTTTGTGGAAATAAGTACTGTTCTAATTATTATTTTTGTCCTATCCTTTATTTTGAAGTAAGAACTATTTAGTTTTCAGATGTGTCTAGTCTGGGATAATCATAGAACAATATACTATACTGGATTTTTTTTTAAATCTTGGAGGATATGATCTACTAGTTATATTTTTAGCACAGCACATAGCCATGCAATTTTTTGTTGCACTGAATTTTATTTAGATATTCATTTATTGTTCTTAGACACATCTATGTTCTGTATAGAATTTAGTTTTATCACGAACCATTTTATAAGTCTCTTTAAAATGATAATACTTGAGAGAAATATTGAAATTTCGTTTTGGAAGAATATGATCTCAATTAGTAGGTATCGAATGCAACATTATATTAAATAAAAAACATACAGAATATTAAAAGTACTTTATTAAATTTACTTCATTTAAAAATCTACAGTTTCCATTACAACTGGTAAGAAGAAATTGCAAGAAACTTACGAGTGATTTTTTTTTTCAAAAAACAACTTAATTAATATTCTACAATATCAATCACCATTTATTATGAGGCTACAAAAAATAATTACCCGTTTAAATCCCTACATGATATGTATATATTTTTATAATATTATAATTTTTATAGGACAAACTAAGAATTGCATTATAGCGAATATTTATATATCTAAATAAAACCCAAAGCCATACTACATAAATCATATGCGCCAGAACTTCGAAATTGCTCTGAGGGCTTACTGCTCGAACTTCAATGAAACAAAAGTAGAAACACATATATATAATGGGTAGGTAACTAAGAAACTAATAAAGTAACATTTTTTTAAAATCTCAAAAATCATTCTACTAAGAAATTATATATTTGAGCAAAGAATTAAGGGGGCTAGACCCCTATATTCCTATATGAAAATGAATCTGATGGGATAAGCCCTCAGAGCCCCCGTGGTTCTGGCGTCTATAACAGAAATACAATAAGCGATTTTATAAAAACAAAAACAAGCCCTGTCACCATTAAGTACTCGCCATACAAAATAATCATAACAACCCTTAACCAATACTATTTCTTTCTTTTTGTTGGAAAGAATTCTTGCTTTACCATTTTCCTTTTATGTACTACTGATCTATTTTCCTGCTCCATTATTATACTAAATTGTCCCATACACCTTATAAAAAAATAAAGCTTAATTTTTAGCACAAGTATATATACATACAAAGCAAAAATTATTTCATTAGTTACTTTTTGTATTGCTCATCATTTAAGGATCTTAAAAAGTTTGATATAGTTTTAATTTCTGCCTCCCTCTTTGCAATTCCATCTATTGTAGTTAAACATTGACTCTCAGATCTCTTCTCTGTAATAAAGTTTTTAATTTCTTCCATTTGTCCCTCTTTAATGTCCGATGGTTTTTCTTCAGAAAGTAGTTCAGCAACTTCACCTAAAACAGATTCGCTTCCCTTCCTTTGCTCATGCAAACATACCAAATGTATGTGTTTACACATGGTAGTTTTTATGGCATACTCAGGACAATCACACATATAACGATGAATACAGACCTTACATATTTTACAATAAGAAGTTTTGCATTCTGTCTCACATAATTCATTATAATATATTTTGTAAAACTTCTCACTTGTTGAAGACTTTACCTGAAATTCGCCAAATCCTACCTTTACTACTTCCATTTTGTTTGTTTTCATTGTTTCTGCAAGTTTATGTGCTTTTATCACAAGTCTGTCCTGATAAGTATTCGAGTGCGGTCTTTCCATCTACAAACAAAAAAATGTCAACACAAAATATGAATTACCTATATTAAAATAAAGTGGAAATATTGGTTAACACAAGCAACCTTTAGAATCCTTTGCCACATTTTTCCATCAACCAAATTTTCAATTTCTTCCAAAAGTCTGTCGATGGTGATATTCGTTTTTCTCTTCAGCTGATTTGTCTTGAGTAAATTATTTAAACTTTCCAGTGCCATATTTGTATTTATACCTGCATTTATTCTGTAACAATGTGCCCACATAGCTATCCTCTCTTCGCTTTGGTAATAATATCTAAAATATAATTATCATGGTAAAATCTGTATCATATGTTAAAATCGTTAAAATTGACTTTTGTTTTCTTAAAATTCTACAATAGGTAGGTAATAAAAAAAAATACTTGTTGAGGTAATTCAAAAACACATGTTCGTCAGCATTTTGCAGTCTCTCAAAATATTTCTCAGTCAGTTGTACAAACTTCTCTACATTGGTTTCATTAAGTATTCTCTTTAAATCTGCTTTCATTGATTTTTTGATTTCTTCATTCTTAATCTAAAGAAAAAAATACTACAATCTTATACAAGTACTTACAAGTGGGTACTTATATTATTATAAGTTTGAATTGTATTATTTCTTATTAGGTATGTTAAGATTGTATTTTCACACAAAAAAATACAACATATATTTTCATCTTATTGTCTTACTTTAGATCTTCCTTGAATAACCCAATTTTTAATGATATGCCAGCTACACAAAAGTCTTTTTGGTCCGGTACCCATTACCTTTACCCATGCATTGTGGTATTTTGGGTCGTCATCTGTCATAAAATATTCTGGCTTTATCACTTCTTTAACTTTGTCTAGCAGTGCCTGCAAAAAAATTTCTTGAACTACTTGATCTAACCTATTACTTAAAAAGAAAGCCACTGGAAAACCCTTATTCCTGTCGTCTTTTACAAGCATGATAGTTAAATCCATTCCTTTCTGGTTTGTGCAATGTGTTCCATCCATACATATTATTCTAGAGAAATCCTTTAATTTACATTCCATGGTCTCATTCATAAATCCTAGGCAAAAATCTTCTGCACGCAATACTGGATGACTTTCACCTAAGATAAAAAAAATCATAATATATTAAAAACTTTGAATCTAAATTACATTATTTTATAAAACTATTATATTTAATTATCTGAAGCAATAAATTAGGCACATATATCTAATTTTCATTAATTTTATTTATAAGTACCTGATACAACATAGGTACCTACTTTACCTTGTTGCTTGAAAAAGAAACAATAGTTTTTCCCATTGGCATTCCATTCTTCCACTTTTAAAGCTACAGCAATCATACTATTCTCATGTTTTTTCTTCATTACATTATGTTTCTTCATTAAATATGACACATCGTTCCTATTTAGTATATTTATTCTTTGTAATTTTTCAGATGTTACTTTTCTGGCATCGGAGATAATTCTGTCTACAGTTACACCACTACATAATTTGGTAACAATTTCAGTTTTTTCAACATTTGACAAGTGGTGACTTCTAATCTCATCTTCATGGCCTACATGTGATTGACAAAATTTTACAGTAGTCTCCCCTACAATTGGAAATTTGGTATTTTCTCAAATATTTCACAAGTACCTAACTAAACATAGTTTAAATAGGTAACCAGCTACCACATTTTAGGGTTCTATGTTTTACCTGTCTGCCACAACTTTATATTTATACGAGATGGGCATACTCCATACATTTTTATGGAACCACCAGCCTTCCCCATTCGTTGGGACCATTTGCTGCCATATCCTAAGGATAATAGAAATATTTGATCAAATGAAGCAATATTAAAAGGAGCATTCTACATTTTACCTATTGAATTACTACGGTTGCAAGTGTAGGACTTTTCCACATAATCATTGTATCCTCTTGTTCTGACTGCTGCATAAGTTGTCTCAATTTCTTGTTCTTCAAACCATTGTTCATAACATTCCCTTGTAGCAAAATTCTGTGTTTGCATTTGTAATTTTAATTTGTGACTTACCTCCAAATGTTTTTCTAGTTTATTATACGTTCCACAGATAATCTCGGTTCCAGTACACAATGGGCAAATAATATGGGATTGTTTAGTATCGAAATCTTGCTGTTGGTTATGAACATTTTTTACATGTCTATTCTTTGATGAAACACAAGAAAACTCTAAATTGCAGAACGGGCACGTTTTGTTCTGGAAGGTATGAGTTTTTATCTCCATGCTTGTTGAAGTAAATAGCGAAATAATAGATGCTTATTAGAATTAATCGAATAATTTCCACAAATTAACTAGATAAGCACAATATTTTTCACAAAATAGGGCAAAACAATTCACAAAAGCGAAGACTTTGCAAAATTGCGTGGTATCACGGCAATCGAAGACAAAAGTCTAAAAAAAAGGCGGTAAACGGCAATAAATATAGGGTTAGGTTATGCTTTGTTTATATGAGTTGTGCGCAAATTCAAATTCGCGCCAGCACCGTCTGTCGCAATCACCATTTAAATATCCCGCCAGCGTATCTCCGAAAGGAGCCGAATGCTTCCGAGGTTTCGGTGATATTTAGTGTCGCCTGGTGACGGAAGCCGATGAGTCTATATAGGGTGTCTCAAAACTCAGTATCAAGATTTTAGGGGCGTATTTGCCAGGTCAAAATAAGCCTTTTTTTTCCTATAAACATGTGTCCGCAAACGCTTCGTCACCGATCTACAGAGTGTTAAATTTTCAAAAAAATTTTATTTTTTCCTTCATAGCTCTTTTAGTTTTTGAGATATTAAGATAAAATTTAAAACATAGATTACGCTTTAGGGCTTACATCATCTAGTATACCGAGTGATTGTAAGAATCTACAGGGAGAAATTTTTTCAGGGGTCATGCTCCCTTTTCTCCGCATAAACTTTTTTATAGTGCGCTGCTGGCGGATTCTGAAATATGCAGTACATTCTTTGTTTTGTTTATAAACTTTTTTATCTCTTATAATTTTTATGCATCTAAGATCGTTATCGAGAAAAAAATTTAAACAAATTTTTGTAATTCGCCATATTTAATTGAAATTTTTCAATGAAACAATAAAAAAAACAATTAGTGGGCTTTGACTGCTATTTTCATTTTGACGTTTACGCTTATTTTGAAGCATTTGACATTATTTAAAAGTTGGTTTATGCATTTGACATTATTTAAAAGTTGGTTTATAACTTATCGTATATTTTTTGATTTGTTTAACATTAAAATGGAAAATGGACCATATTCATTTGAACATCTGGCTGACATCCATTTCGTTTATGGTCTGGCTAATGGTAACGGGCTTAATGCTCAGAGGTTGTACGCGCTAAGATTTCCTAATCGCCGGCTTCCCAACTACAGAACTTTTATAAATTCCCATCAACCAAGACAAGCACGCAACCCAGCAGTTGATGAAGAGATTTTAAATGTTATCGACGAAAACCCTGGTATGAGTACTCGACAAATAGCACGGCATTTGGATGTTTCCCGTTCAACTGTCTGGAGGGTTTTACACGAAAACATGCTATACCCATATCATATTCAGCGCGTCCAAGGTTTGCTTCCTCGAGACTTTCCACAGCGCTTGCAGTTCTCCAGATGGATACTGCGCAAGTGTACTGTGGATCCTGAATTTTTATCTCGTATCCTTTTTACCGACGAGGCTCAATTTACACGCGACGGAGTAGTGAATTACCACAATGTTCATATTTGGGCACTAGAAAATCCACACATGATCAGAGAATCTCGACACCAGGAACAGTTTAGCGTAAACATATGGGCAGGAATAGTAGGAGATACTTTAATTGGTCCTTTTATTTTACCGCGAATTTTAAATGGTGACACATATTTAAACTTCCTACAGAATGAATTGCCTGCATTAATGGAGGATGTGCCTTTACACGTTCGTGAACAAATGTGGTTTATGCACGATGGGGCCCCCTCATTTTCGAGTCACCGTCCGCGATTATTTAGACACAGTGTTTCCCAATCGGTGGATTGGCAGAGCAGGTCCAATTGCTTGGCCCCCACGGTCCCCAGATTGCAACTCGCTGGACTTCTTTTTATGGGGGCATGTAAAGAGTCTAGTTTATGATGCAGGACCAGTGCCTTCCATCGAAGTTCTAACTGGACGAATTATGGATGCCTTTCAAACGGTAAGAAATAATCCCGGAATATTAGAACGCGTACGGCAGTCTATGAGAAGAAGAGTAGAGGGTTGTATCGCAGAAAGAGGAGGGCATTTCCAGCATCTTTTATAAAAAGTCAAAGTTGATTAAGTTTCTTATTTTTGAGGTAATGTTTAAATAATCTTATAACAAATAAGTATAGCGTCTTTTGTTTTCATTGTGGTATTTATTCCCCCCTGTTGTTATAAATGTTAATTAAATGTAGCTAATTACAAAAATTTGTTTAAATTTTTTTCTCGATAACGATCTTAGATGCATAAAAATTATAAGAGATAAAAAAGTTTATAAACAAAACAAAGAATGTACTGCATATTTCAGAATCCGCCAGCAGCGCACTATAAAAAAGTTTATGCGGAGAAAAGGGAGCATGACCCCTGAAAAAATATCTCCCTGTAGATTCTTACAATCACTCGGTATACTAGATGATGTAAGCCCTGATGTCAGCTCTGGCCTCACCCAGCTGGTGGGTGAACCAACTCGGATTCCAGACCGAGATGGTGATTTTGCTAGTTTGTTGGATCTTTTCTTAACTTCAAACCCCGACTTGTACACTGTCACCGTGAAGCCGCCATTAGGAACGACTGACCACAACCTTATTTCGGCACTGAACAAACTACCAATTAGTGCTGAAGAGCCTCCTAAACCACGCAAGATATGGCATTATACATCAGCTAAGTGGGAGGACCTAAGGGACCATTTTCGAACCTTTCCTTGGCGGGACGTTTGTTTTACCTCTGATGATCCATCCATCTGTGCAACAGAAATATCGGAGGTTATCCTTACTGGTATGGAAGCCTTCATCCCTTTCTCAAAAAAGTGCCCTTCTAACGGCAAGCCTTGGTTTACCAAAAATTGCGAACGAGCTGTTAAATCAAAAAATTATTTCTACCGACAATGGCGTAAAAATCCTACCGCCGAAAATCGTACCATCTTTGTTAACGCTCGAAACCAATGCAAGCAAACGATAAACCAAAGCAAAGAAGCACACAACCAGAGGATCAGAGACAAACTTCTTGAATGTCCTAGCGGCTCAAAATCATTTTGGTCGGTAGCTAAGGCCGTCAGTCAGAACTTTACCAAGTCAACCATTCCACCTCTAACACGTTCTGATGGCACCATTGCGACCAAAGCACAGGAAAAAGCAAACTTACTGGCGGAACTATTCTCTTCACATTCAACGGTAAATTTTCAGGGAAGTACTCCACCGAACATTACCCCTGTAGAATCGAGAATGCCCGAGATTGTCTTTCGCCACCGCCATGTTAAGCGAATCGTGGGGAGTCTCGACACTAAAAAGGCTTCTGGTCCTGACGATATTCCAGTCATTGTAATTAAGAAATGCGCTGACGAACTGACACCGGTATTTTGTAGGCTTTTTAACTTATCCTACAAAAAAGGAATATTTCCTTCTTGCTGGAAAACTGCGAGAGTCCAGCCCATACCCAAAAAAGGCAAGAAGACCTTGCCAAACAACTATCGTCCAGTCGCATTGCTCTCGGTTATATCAAAAATTATGGAGAAGGCTATCAATGAAAAATTACTAAAATACCTGGAAGGCTTCAACATTATTAGTGACCGCCAGTATGGATTCCGTAAGTCTAGATCAACAGGAGACCTTCTCGCTTATGTTACTCATGTTTGGAACAACGCAATAGAACACCATGGGGAGTCCCGGGCGGTAGCACTGGACATTTCCAAGGCTTTTGACCGAGTATGGCATGAGGGGCTCCTAACTTAAGTGAGAGCATACGGAATGCCGGTTCAATTTTGTTCATGGCTGTCGAGCTTTCTTAAAGACCGTTCTCTGCGAGTGGCGATGGACGGATTTCTTTCAGACACATTTAACATCAACGCCGGAGTCCCTCAAGGTTCTATATTGTCGCCCACCCTTTTCTTACTATACATTAACGATCTTTTGGAAAAAACTAAAAATCCTATATATAGCTTCGCTGATGACAGCACACTTGTTTCAACTTTTACTTTGGATGCTCGGACATCGGCTGCTAATGCACATCTCTATAGGCAGCAAGAGGTCTCACTTCTCAACAAAGACCTGGAAGAAATTTTGTCTTGGGGTGACAGTAACCAAGTAGAATTTAACGCTAAAAAGACCCAGGCGGCAGTTTTTTCTAAAAAAGTTAATGTTGAAGAACCGGATATAGTTATGGCGGGACACTCAATTCCCTTGGCTTCATCAATTCATTTATTGGGCGTTAATCTGGATAGTCATATGTCTTGGCATGGCCACGTTGCGGCCATTGCTAAGGCAGCCTCGCAGAAGCTTGGAGTACTTTTCCGAACAAAGAACCTCTATACACCCCAACAACTTTTGATGCTCTATAAAGCCCAAATTCGACCATCACTGGAGTACTGTTCGCATATTTGGGGCTCTGCTCCTAAACATACCCTGAGATTGCTAGATTCCATTCAAAGAAGAGCCATTCGCTTGATCGGTGACCATAGTCTGACAAACAACCTGGAAAGCCTTGAACATCGAAGGCAGGTTGGCGACTTGAGTCTATTTTACAAATATTTTCATGGCAAGTGTTCAACTGAGGTTGCCCGCTTAATACCACCCAGAGCGGTGCATGGTAGAAGTACACGACGAGCCACTGCAGCCCACCAGTACGTGGTTCAGCTTAGTGTCCCTCGAACGACACTGTTTCAAAATTCTTTCATCTGGAGAACGTCATCACTCTGGAACGACCTCCCTGAGATCGTCTTCCCCAACGAGTATAGTCTCCAAAGATTCAAGACCAACGTGAATCGTTTCCTGCGCACACGCACCGCTCCTAGAGCGCCATAAAGGATTTATCCTGTAGTGCTGTGCCTTATCATAAAAAAAAAAAAAAAAAAAAAAAAAGCCCTAAAGCGTAATCTATGTTTTAAATTTTATCTTAATATCTCAAAAACTAAAAGAGCTATGAAGGAAAAAATAAAATTTTTTTGAAAATTTAACACTCTGTAGATCGGTGACGAAGCGTTTGCGGACACATGCTTATAGGAAAAAAAAAGCCTTATTTTGACCTGGCAAATACGCCCCTAAAATCTTGATACTGAGTTTTGAGACACCCTGTATATAGACGTGCAAGGGCCGTGGATTTTTTTTTAGAACGAGGCAGCAAAAATCCTGTGTCAGGTCACTGTTTTCGAGTGTTTAAGTGAATTTTTCGGGCACTAAGGTGTCGCGGGTTTTCCCGGATGTACAAATAAATTCATAAGAAATGCTTCCAGCCCATTAGGGGATATTTGTGACCTGACGAAAGAGAAACCCGACAACAGGTTAACAATTGAGTTCTTTGGTGTAGTATTCCGTGGTATTAACGGCGGCCATTTTGTTCCTTCCAGGTTTCACCTTAGGACTCTGTGTTTCACCTTAGATTTCTATGTTACACCTTGGATTTCTATTTTTACCTAAGATTTCTATTTTACCTAAGATTTCTATTTTTCACCTTAGATTTATTTTTTCATGCCTCGCCCTAAATTTTAGCTTTTCTGTTCATGTCCCATTTTAAGTTATCTGTTTTACAGCTTAGTTGATCCATTTCATCACATCTGGCAAATTTTAATCCGTAATCTGGCTAAAACGAACGATTTAACCTAAGATTCCGAACTGTCGGCGGATGTGCCGCACCGGGTTTAAATTTTTCAAATCCTTAATTATCAGACGTCTGACAAACGTTTCATCAGATATAATCAATAAAATTTCTTCCGGAATGATGAACGCTTAAACTCGGAACAATATTTTCGACACTCTTCAATTAATAATGCAGCAATTTTCCATTCAAAGCCCTTGATGTCATTCTAACCTATAATTTTTCTACATTTGAGTGAGGTTGCCATGCCCCTCATTCAGGTTTCAATGCTTCACGTTCGTTTGATTTGATCAATGGCCTTAAAGAAACTTTAGCCAGCCCCCGCTTGGGACAACGAGCAAAATTATTTTAACCTCAATATCTTTTGTTAGTAATTTTATTTGATACCCTGTACCCCGTTTTATTGTAACCTTGCTGGTGTGTTGTCTGCTCGCTTGGAGAACCGTTACCGGAGCAGTGGAGACCTTGCCTGGTGATCATCTTGGTTGAGGATTCCTACGATTGATGTTACCTGGCATTGGCCGATTTATGGGGACCGACCGTGCGAGACTCAGCGGATAACTGTGCCCTGGAGGTTAGCAGCGTTCAGGAGCAGTTCATTGGATAAACCACTGATTGGACGGAACCAAGTGGATCGACGGACAAAAGTTAAGTGTTGCTATCAATTAGTTATTTGTTTTTATGCAATCATTTTTGGTAGATAGGGTTGCGACTCGAATTCACGATTTTAAGGTAAATTTTAAATATTTTAGTGTGCATTCGCTTCAGAGTTGCCTGTTCGATGACCTAGTGTCTCTGAAGTGATTTTTAAAGTAAATATTAGTGATTTTTAGTAAATATTAACTCAGAGCTGTCCGTTTGACGACCTTGTGTCTCTGGAGTCGGTGTTCTGGTGAATTTTAGTGTAAATTTTGAGTCAGAGCTGTCTGTGATGACAAAGTGTTTCTGATGTCATTTAAATTAAGTGAATTCGAGACCCAGCCCTGTGAATTCTGATCAAGTTTTGATTTTCCTTTAATGCCAGTTAACTTTGGTGCCCCCGTACATTTTATTAAATAAAAATACCTGCTCAACTGGTATATTTTATTTTTGTTTTTATGGCCACGAGGCTAATGAATGTATAATACATAATCCAGTCGATGAAACGACACCAGAGAGATTCGTCTTAGTACGAAATGTGTAGCGAGATGTTTTTTGTTTAACCCTTGCCCGGTTTTGTTTGTTCCGCTTAATAGCATCCAACCTTTTTTAGGTCCATAGACCAATCCGTTTTAATCTAAACCCTATATAAGCAGAGAGACCAAGGTTCGAAAGAACAAGTTTCCTGCAGTCAATTCTGACACACCCCGTACATTTGTTAATTAAATTTTTTAATGAATATTGGCTTGATCAGTGCCCTGATATTTCCTTAGTCAGTTCTGGCTATCAGCAAATTTGATAGTTGATACACCCCGTTGATTTTTTGTAAATCTTTGTTATGGTACATCCCGTATATTAATGAATCTTTCCCTGTAAAATCGCCCATGTATATTTGTATATTTAGAGTTTATTTATGATACAAAAGTTAATGTTTGGAAGTAGTGTTTATACGTTTAATTTTTTAAAGTTTTCTACAGGAATTGCAAAGGTGTTATATTATGTAATAAATCTACTACGTTGCCAGTAGAAATAAAAACCAATATAATTGAAATTTTGTCTTATTCATTTGTTTAATTTTTTCAGGCATTAGGGAAGTTTTGCTTCAGTAAGCGCCCTTTAGGCTCTGACCAATAATTATTCTTTTCTAACATTTTGCTCTGTAAATTCATCTATTCTGCCCTTAAGGCCTTCTTCCTCTTTATTTTTGGTGGCCTCCTTAAGGCCCCTGGCGCCCACTTTTATCTGGAAAACTAATTAACTGTTACCTAATATATTCTCTTTCCTTATCTGCGACCCATCTGCTCTAAAACCGACTAGACTATAACTGAGAAGCCGTGGTTACCTGGTTGAGTAATGAAAAAGTAAATTCCACATAACCCAACAACAACAACATCAATCAAATTACAGCAAATAATAGTCAATTTAAATTTATTTTATTTTTTTATTTTTTCATTATTATAAAGTCAACAACGACAACATAAAAAAACTAAAAATATTTTTAAAAAACAGAACCGATTAAACACAGTGTCTAAACAAAAAATGCATTCTTCTGTCTTTAAGTTTAGCAAATTTCTCAGTAACTAAGTCATTAAAGTTAGGAATCTCTTGCAACATTTTTTTCTCTATCGACAACATTGCCAGGGCAGAAAGTCTCTCTTGATTCATAGTACTCCTTAAAAATGTTTTTATTCTTAGTTCTGATATTTTTGTATACATTTATGCATTATGTAGCTTCATTAGCACAATAGAAGTAAAAGTAACAGGACTGAGGGCAAAAGCAGGAGATCTCCTGTTAAATCAGAAGGTCTGGCAACACTGCATGACATACACAAGCTATGCCGCGCTTATGGAGGGCTATACCACGCTACACGGATCAACAAAACATATAAAACGATCTCTCAAAAACCATCCGAAAACAAGGCGGCGGCATGCAGCACAGCAAAAGCGTGCTCATTTGAGAGGAATGAAAGCCCATTTAGAGCCGTGCGCTAAAAGGAGATAGGGACGACAAGGTGCATTTATTACGGGAAGCGAACCGTCCATATCAAGTAGCGATAGCCACGGAGCACATTTTTCCTGCGATAAGCATTCGGGATTAGAGACCTGCTACAAAATATTTACTTAGCGAAACGATAATTGGTTAGGGAGCTTATAAAATCATGTTAGAATTGGTTTGTAACAGACATTGTTTTGTAAACTAAATATGTAATTTATAGTGAATATTTGTCGATGTGGGGCTGAATCTTATGGAGGCACATGCTCAAGTGCTCCTATATAAGAGCCGCCACTGCTGACAGAACAATAGTATTATAAAATAACGTCTTTTTACGTACGTTTGTCTAGTCTACTTCTACTGTTGATGAATCAGTAGATGGCGCTGATTTGACCATGGCCTTTTTTGATTGGTTTATGTTGTCATTCCAAGGTAGCCGCTTGTCAAAGCTCAGGCCCAGATATTTTACTTTATCACACAAGATTAGTCTGGAGATTTGCTTCCGAAGCATGAGACGGGTATCAATATAGTTGTCAAAATGGTTACAATTTTAGAAAACAAATCAATAAAACTAAATTTTTTAGAAAGCATGGAAATAAACAAATGTAAAAAATTAGATATTTTATTAAACGATCAGCTCGACCTAAATAGTTCCCCACTGTTAAATTTATAATCAGCCGGTATTTCCAGATGTAATCATAACAATAGTTCAATAATATAATTTGTAAAAATAATTAGGAAAAGGTGTGTATTCATAATTTAAGTTTTATACCTTATAAACATAATTCTATTGTTAAGCATAAATTTGGGTACCTAAACTTGGGAGTGTGCTCTATATTGTAAAAGGATAATTTGTTATTCAGTTTCTACTATCCGACGAAGACACTGTGTGTCGAAACAATTGTTATAGTGTGCAATAAATAATATAAGTGAAGATTTATACATTTTGTATTTTTTCCTATCAAGTTTCTATAATGGATCTTCATCAAGTAACGGCTACATCTATTGAATATTTATTCTAAGTGATTGGTAGCGGGGAATAGTGGCGTATTTAGGATTGAAACAGGGGGGGGGGGGGTTCAACTTGTTTTCTTTTGTAAAAAATGCGGCGCAGGCAAAAATTTGTTGGTATCACGCCCTTGTTTGAAATATTAAAACTTCTACGTTTCGATAGCCCGACCCGAGAAAACGTAGTAATAAAGACATTTTTAAACATAAACGCCAACATTTGTATTTTAAATATTAGTTTTCCGAAGGTGTGTATAACGTATATTATTTTACCCCCTGAATTAGAAAACATGGAACAAACAATAAAATTCAACAATTGCAACAACTGCGGAAATCCCCAAGCATCTTATTTACGCTACAGTCCAGGATCAGTACTTGAATAATACCATACCTATACTCATCTTTTTTGTGTTTATGATGAATTAAAATGAAATCGATCAGGAACATTTAAAATAATGTTTCAAGTTGTTTATTGCAAATGAATGAATGTGATTTTGAGTTTTTCCTACTATCAAGCCCACGGGCGGGGAGGGGGGCAAACCCCCCGGATTCCCCCTAAATACGCCTCTGGCGGGGAAATGATTACAAACTAATAGGTGATCTTTTAAATTAATTCATAATGTTTTTAAATATATTGTCACAAAAGAAATAATTTAAAAAAATAATATTCCATACTTCTATATTGAAGTAAAATAGTTCATTGCACCTTTTTAACAAAATAAAGTCATTTACCCTACTAAATTAAATCCGGTAGTCGATCTAATAAACAAACTTGAAGATGGAATCTATGGAGTATTATAACTCACCTAAGCAAAATCAATTATTTTAAAAACAAGCGATTTACGCGGACTGATTAAGTCAACGCAAATTAAGGTAGATGACCGACGCTTGAGGTGGAGCGAGTTTTTCCGAAAGAGAAAGGGACCCAACGTCAAGACAGTTGATTGGCTGACCACGTTCAACCGTATTTTCTCTTATTGATATTTATTTAAACACTATTTTTCTACTTTTAAATTTACTGTATTTTACTAAATTTTGACAACTATATAAAACTATCAAAAGTAAAAGTCTCATTTTTTAGGCCATTGTTGTAAAAAAGGTAAATTCCACCTGTTACATAATCGGGATCAACCATAACCGCCGGTCTTAAAAGTCCTATCTTTCAACAACTTAATTTGTAATAACATTCTTTTGAAAAAACTATAACAAAACAAGTACCTATTAACTACATAAAAACCTAAACAAACGGAATATCTTTTATTTAAGGTGTATTATTGTTCCCCGGTTCCGAAGAGTTATCTAATGTTTCTACCGGTAGAACGCACACTTTTTGAACTGAACGTTTAATAGTTCCAGTACTAGTGCGTACACTGACAACGCGTATAAGTTCAACCTTGCCTGGATGAAGACCGACTATACGTCCAAGTTTCCAACATAGCGGGGCCATATTTTCATCCTTGACTACTACCATGGCGCCTAGTTTGATATTGTCACAGGAGTCTTGCCACTTGATACGCTGCTGTAGAAGCGACAAATATTCTGCTGACCATCGTAACCAAAACTGCTGACTCAGTTTTTGAAGTAAATGGTACTGATCCAAGCGATTGGACAACTGCTCCGCTACATCTCTTTGTGGAAGTGTTTTTAAAGCGTCTCCAATAAGGAAATGTCCTGGTGTAAGAGCAAGGAGGTCTCTTGGATGAGAGGACAGTGGGGTCAACGGACGAGAATTCAGTACTGCCTCTACCTGTGCAACGACAGTGTTCATGTAAGGATCGTATTTCCTATGATTCGAGTCATTAAATGCTTTGCGGATTTGATTGCTGACTCCCAGAGGCCACCGTGATGAGGGGATCGAGGGGGAATATACTGCCACTCGATTCGAGATTGTAAACAATAATTATGAAACTCGTTATCCTTTTTTAATTCTTCGAGAAAATTCCCTATTTTCTTAAGTTCGTTATTACCCCCGACAAAATTAGTTCCATTATCTGAATGAATTCGAGCACATAATCCCCGACGTGAGACAAATCTTTTTAAGCAATTAAGAAATGAATTTGTGCTTAAGTCTCCCGCCAATTCTATATGAGCTGCTTTTGTTGTAAAGCATACAAACAAACACATATATCCTTTTACAACTGCGCGATTCCTTAATTTACCGTCTTTTAAACTAAAGGGACCAGCAAAATCGACACCAGAGATAAAAAACGGTCGATTAGGCGTTACCCTGTCTTTAGGCAAATCGCCCATTTTTTGATGAAAATTGCAAGGCTTGACCCTAAAACAAGTCACGCATTTAGATAAAACGCTTCTTACGGCACTTCTACCATTAATTGGCCAATAAGACTGTCGTAATGATGCTAAAATAGCTTGTGGGTCAGCATGCAATTGTTTATGATGTTGATCACTAATTATTAATCTTGTTAAGTGGTGCTTTTGTGGTAAAATAATGGGAAACTTTATATCATATTTTTCACTCGAGTTTCGAATTCTCCCACCCACGAGTAGAACACCATTACTATCTATAAAGGGGTCGAGACACCTTATCGAACTTTGCTTTGATAAAAGCTGAGAACTTTTAAGAAAATTGATTTCATGTTTAAACACTTTATTCTGCATAACCTTGATCAGTACACTTAAAGAATTGTCAAATTCTAGAACAGGAATTTTACCAAATTTCCTTTCATCGCGTTTAATTCTTGAATTATTGACAAACCTTAAGCATAAAGCCGTGATTCTGATTAATTTGGAGAGACACGAAAATAATTCAAATATTTTACATTCAGAAGCAATATTCACGAATGCTAACTTAATTTCGCGTCTTTCGGGAACGTCAATATCTAATGAAATATTATTCGGCCATGTTTCTTGGCTTTGTATAAGCCATTCGGGGCCAAGCCACCATAGTTTTAAATTATTGAGTATCCTTGGCTGAACGCCCCTAGAAATAATATCTGCAGGATTTTCGTTTGATACTACATGACCCCACTGAGCACCGCTAGTGAGACGTTGAATTTCCGAAACCGTATTGGCGACAAAGACTTTCCATTTATTTGGTTGCTCAGCAAGCCATGACAAGACAATGGTGGAATCACTCCACAGAAAAACATTACCGATTTTCATATCTAAAGCTAAAATGACTTTGTTACTTAGGTTTGCGAGTAACACCGCTCCACATAATTCTAATCTAGGTAAACTAATATTTTTTATCAGAGCTACTCGAGATTTTGCGCAAACAAGACGAACTAATACATCATTACTGTTATTTCTAGATCTTAAATATACACGAGCACCGTATGAACTTTCACTTGCATCACAAAATCCGTGTACTTCGAATTGTACAGCATTTAAAATTGTTATTTGTCTAGGAATTCTTATTTCATTTAGGGTAATCAATTGATTATAAAAAGTAACCCATACTGAAAACAGTTCTGAAGGAATTGTTTCGTCCCATCCTAATTGTAGCTGCCACAATTTTTGCAGCAAAACCTTTGCAACCTTTGTAACAGGTCCTAGTAAACCTAAAGGGTCAAAGATCTGTGATGTCACTGATAATATAAACCGTTTAGTAACACCAGACTGTTTAAAAGGTTTACTTTCTACACAATATTCTAAAGTATCCGATTTGGACTGCCAAAATACGCCAAGTGTTTTCTTATAATCACTGTCGGTGATTAAATATCCTACATCTTCATTTTCACCCGATGAAATTATATCTAATACCTCCTTTTGATTAGAGGACCACTTTCTTAATGGAAATTTGTATTCCGCCAAAACCTTTGAAATATCCTGCCCTACTTGTATCGCTTCGTCTACAGAATCTACGCTTAAGATTAGGTCATCAATGTAAAAATGTTTTAAAATGATATTGCTGATTTTAGGTAACCTATCTTTTATATCAAAAGCTATTTGTTGAAGAAATATAGTGGCCAGGAAAGAAGCTGGCGCGGTGCCGTAAGTAACTGTATTAAGTCTATAATGTTTGAGCTCCGAATTAGGATCTGTGCGCCAGAGAATTCTCTGAGAATCTCGCTGATCCTCCGCTACATCTACCTGTCTATACATTTTTGCTATGTCTGCTGTAATTACTACGTTCTTTTGCGAAAATCTAATTAATATCTCAAATAACTCATCCTGAATACACGGTCCTACTTTCAAGACGTCATTTAACGATACGCCACTGGATGTTTTTGCACTAGCATCAAAGACTACTCGTAGTTTGTAGTAGTGCTATTCTCATTGACCACTCCGTGGTGAGGTAAATAGCAAATACTATCAAACCTTTCGATATTTTCCAATTCAATTTTGCTCATGTGACCTAAACTAATGTATTCTTCAATAAAAGATAAATATTTTTCTTTTAGAATTGTATTTTTTGAGAGTTTCTTTTCTAACGAATAAAACCTATTTGTTGCGTTTCTTAACAAATCACCTAAACTATTTATACTATCTTTTATTGGCAATCTAACTGAAAACCTGCCCGAAATGTCCCTACTAACTGTATCTACAAAGTTCTCTTCACACTCCCTTTCTTCTACTGATAGTAGTATAGCAGTGCCGTTTCTAACCCAAAATCCCATAAGAAATAACATGGAGGCTGAAATCTGCATTTTTATCGCCATTTTAGGGCGTGGCACTTTTCCTGGAAGCCACCATCCTCTCTTAACCTAAGTGGAACCTAAAGTCCCTGTATTGGAAAGTCTGGACACGAGCGGTCGTTCACGCGATTGGTTGGCCTCGAGCTAAGAAATTAATGGCGGCTCCAATAAGAGAAGCGCAGATGACTTATTTGCAGCTATGTTCACATCAGTCGCAATCTGTCAAATCGTTTGTTTACTTTTAGAAAACCCAACAAATGTTTTTTTTTCTGCAGTTTAAAGTGAAAAGTGATTTGGTTTTTTACAATTTAGAAAGGATTTCTTTTGATTTTAATGTCGGGAGTAAAGGAGCAGAAAGGTGGCATATCGGGAGCTTACCCCGAACGCCCTTCTAAAACCGGCGAAGGAATATCATTTTTGAGATTTGCTAAGGAGATCACAGGTATGTTACCTATATTATAAACAAATATTTTGCTTTTGGAAACATAACAAGTATGTGGATTTATTAGATATTTACAGCCACGGATGATTGTAAATAAAGTTATTCTAAAAACGAAATAAGCAGAAACAGAATTCATTATTAACTAATAGGTAATAGAAAGATGTTGAATAGCTTTTAAAATGTCAATTGTGTAGTAAGACTTGGTTTATGTTATATTAGTTACAGTTACCTGCAATTTAGTAGCAAAACTCTTGGCTGGTTTTAAACGAAACCAAGGTGTTAGAAAATAAAATAGTATGTACCCACCCCGGTACCTACTTTTTTATTTAAAACCTGGTCTTATATGGCTAACTGTAAATAACATAAAATGTTGTTCTCGCTTGTACCCAAAATAAGCCACCTGATAGCTTACAACTGTCTTTCTTTAAACTTTTTAATAAGGGGCAATGTTGTACGAAGCACGAAGGCCAACAAATTAAGTACATTCTTTAAAATCTTATTAAGTATGTATTTTTAGAACTAAGGCATGTCTTGTCACTCGTAAGAGAGAAGGATTGCTGTATAAGGATGTCTTGGATATACATATTAACTACAGGGTTTGTGAGAAAAATTTTAATGAGAAGTACATGACCCGAGGTGGACCATGTAAGACTTGATTGCACAAGCTTTGCCCTCAATGTTTTCTCAGCACAAAGCTATTGAAGCTATCAGTGAAACACTCCATCAAGAATTATTGAACTTTCAGGTTAGTTTTTATTTAATCTTAATATCTAGGTATTTACAAATGCATTAGATTGATGGAAAAATTATTGTCAAGATCCCTTAGTATAAGACATCGGTCAATTGAGATAAAATAAAGATAAGGTTCTAACACGGAGAATGCCTTGTGTAGAGTCACGGATGAGATATTGCAGAATCTTGACATTGGTGTGTTCTTGGACCTAAGGAAGGCCTTCGACACTGTGGCGCACCGGATCCTACTTGACAGATTGGATAAGATGGGTATAAGGGGTATTGCAAACACACTATTGAAGTCCTATTTAGAAGATCGCACCCAGCCAGTAAAAATATCAAATACATTAAGTGATCATCTTAAGGAGGGTTCGGTGTGCCACAGGGTACGGTTCTTGGCCCGCTCTTATTTAATATTTATGTTAATCAAATTTTGTCGTTACTGGATGATGGTAGCGTCTTTGTTTCGCAGATGACACTGCTATTATTATAAGCGGCGAATGCTGGAATTCAACCTTTGAAAAGGCTGAAGTGGCCATGAGCAAAATTAAAAAGTGGTTGGATTGTAGCCTATTAAATGTAGAAAAAACTAAATTTATTACGTTTGCCTTATCCTCAAGATCACTGCCTAATGATCAAAACTTAAAATTGCATAATTCCGATTGTAATCTAAATAAACAAACTTGTAAGTGCAATGAATCAATTGAAAGAAAATCATGTTTAAAGTACCTAGGAATTTTGCTCGATGAAAACTTCACATGGAAAGAACACATCAATTATGTGACCTCAAAAATTAGGAAACCTATTTTTAAATTTTATGAACTGCGTAATATTCTACCCTAGCAAACCTTGAAAACTGTTTATTTCGCCCTTATAGAATCTGTAATTAACCACGGGCTAGTTGTGTGGGGGTGTGCTGGTAGGACATTTATGTTTAAATTGGAAGTGGCACAAAAATGGGTAATAAAAGTGATGCTTCTTAAAAACAAAAGATACCCTACTGAACTTGTTTATAAAGATAGTGGACTACTTACACTTAATCAACTTTACATTAAGTCAGTCATGAGATTTATGTTGAAAGTACCATACTATAAGAAAAACTTAAATCACGGTGTAAACACTAGGAACGCCGCGTTACAAAATGTTCTGCTACGCAACCCCAAGCATACTACCTGTCAAAAACATATATACTGTGCAGGCCCAAAAATTTACAATTCCATGCCTACGAATTTAAAGCTAAAACCATATACCAGAATAAAACATCAAATCACGCAGTGGATTCTTGACACTGCTTTCACCCTTGTATATTTAGAATAGTACTATGTATATAGAATAATAGCGACTTTTATGATCAAAAACTAACTAACTTTAATTAAATCAAAACGGCAATGACAAGTATATTATGTAATAACCTTTATTGAAAATAATATGTACAAATTAATAAAAACCTCTATGTGTAATTTAAATAGAAATATGTGCACACACAGTATCTTTAGGTACCATCGTGCAACCGAACTAGTGATAGCCACAATGGATGTTAGAATGTAGTAATTGTAACAATATTGTAATATTGCTGTTGCTGTTGCTGAATAAATAATCGTTTGCAAGTGTAAACTTAAAATTGATTTAAAAAAAGTGCTAAGGCTTATCATTAATTGGCTGTAGTCAACCCTTCATAAAAGGTCTCGCTTTCATCTACTATAAACTACATAGTATATCATTCGACGTTAGTAATGTGTAAAAATTTTAGTTTTTGCTTTTTGCCATGGGGATAATTACTATACAATTCGAGATACAATTTAAAAATATGTTAAGTAAAATAAACTTGATTTATTTTTGAATTTCATTCCAAAATTCTTATTCAACAAACCTGTTTTGAGCAACCATAAAAGTAGGTTTGTCAAATGGGAAACTTCAGGAGTGACATTCCAGGATGCCCTGTAGCTAGGTAAAAAATTAATTTGTAAAAAGCTGTTAACAATTTTAGGTTTTTGGAATATCTAGTTGCAGTAGATAGAGAAAACCCCACCACATGAAACACAAAGCCATGAGACATGACACTAGTTTGCTGCTTCCAGTTGTAATTTTACGTTATAAAATGTATATTTGGTTTAACAATTAAGTTACTCCTGTAATTTTAGATATTAATTTAATAAAATCATTATATAAATTATTTTCGTTGTTACTTATTTATGTATTAGCGAGCAAAATCACATTTACAATTTTTACAAAATCTGGTAGGTTCTGCTAATAATATTCAACACGATTGTCAAGACTAAAATAATATCGTATCAAGAACTTGCTAAATTTTTTTTTTATTTTGGTTTCACGACAGCTATAATATTTTTCAGTTTAAAAAGAAGTTAGTTAACGTTAGAATTTTATATGTGTAACTTTCTGCTTACTAAAAAAAGTATATGTAACCCAAAACTCAAAAGAAATTTGTTAATTATTATAAAACTGTAACCTTGATTGTTTAATCCTTTTGGTGATGTTTTGAGACAGTTTCTTTGTGTAATATTAAAGTTAGTGTGAAAACTAGAAAATTTTCGATCAGGAAATCATAAGTATTGTTCCCTGTAGGTACCTCGGTAAAAACGGGGTAATTTAACCAATTAATATTTTAAAACCCCTTAACATGTTTTTAATAATTTAGAGTTGACCTTCTTCGTTACTGACCTCGCCGCATTTTAATTAATATAAAAAAAATATATATTAAATCCGGACCTGAATCAACATACATCTACACCTAAAATAAAAGTATGTAACTAGAATGTGATACATGCCATAAAAATGTAACCTCAACTAACTTCTTTCTAAACCGAAAAATACTATACCTACTGTTTTTGCAATAAAATTTTAAGGAAGTCTCAGAGATACCTTCATACAGGAAATATAAAAAGAGTCATGTTTTTAACAATGCTGTTATGTTAAGCGATTCTTTTAGAATTTTAGTATACCTAAAGTCATCTAAAAGTCATTTCTATAATTTAATATTTTTATTATAAATATGGCTGTACCCTGTTCCTGTCGCGACTGTACTGTCTAAAGTTTATCCATTGTCCATGTTTCTGACACTGATTGCTTTAATAATTTTTGCACCTCAGAATATTTCAAGTATTTTTAAATTCAACTTCATTGGCATTCTTTCCTTCTACATCTCAATTTCTAATCTTGCCCATTCTATACTAGTTCTTCGTATTGCATCCAGCTGCTTCTGCCTCAATTGCCTACGTACAAAAAATAGTAAAATAACATTCGAACTTATTTAAATATTTTTAGTATTAACTTTGCTCTCGGCTACCATTCCTCGATAGTAATATTTTAGTTTCTGAATTTTACAGGTGCATATGTTCTTTGTTAGGATACTGGTAGGTATAAAAATGGTAAAAAAAAGGTTTAATAAGATAGAATGTTGATATTTTTATTAAAAATAAACAAAGGAATGCTCTGCATAGGATAGATAGGATAACTAACCTGAATCCTTACCTTATGAGATATTTTTACAAGCACTTAGGTAAGTAAACAACAAAAATATCTACTCTATTCTATTTCTAACTTTAAAACTGTTGTAAATATTTTAGAAAAATGGATCAAAGCCCAACGAATACCAAGGGACAAAGCCCTTACTCTCACTTTTGTATCCCTACCTGGGCTTTTAAATTGTGACCCTAGTGGTTCATTTTTTTATAAACATTAGGTACTAAAAGATCTATAAATACAACACAAGTTGTGTAATTTGTACGAAACAATACTTGGTTGATCCAGGTTTTAATAATTATCTAGTATCTAGCTACCTAGTTTAAAAACTTACCTCGCTCTATTAGGTATAAATTGTTGCCAAAGCTGAATTAAACTATAACATCATGTATTTTTCAGCTTGTAAATTATAGGAAACTATTTGAAGGCTTCAATAAATATTAGGAAATGGTATAATTCTTATATTTTATTCACTTCTACGTGTAATTCAGTAGCTGGTACGGATTTAGGTAAATAGAAGGAAATCTCCTCGAAATTCTCCCCTCTCATGTTTTGTTATGATCTAAAAGGTATAAAAGTCACTATAAGGGAGTTGTAAATCAAATCAAATCAACTTTGACAGTAATTTCAAGATTTTTAAAGTAAAATAATCTGAAAGTAAAATCCTTTGTAAAAATCTATACCAACAATGGTGTTTTTAACTTACCGTTATAAATATATTTCCATTTCTTTATAAAAAACGAGCTAATACATCTAACAAACGTTGCATTTTTCACCAAAAACTCTTCGATTACTAATTTTTGAAGCAAAAATCGCCCAAAATCAACAAATATGTGAATAAAACCCAGCTGTGGCCGTCAGAAACCGCTTGCAAAAGTTCATTGACCGCTTGACAACTTGACATCACAGAACAATAAAGGTTAGCTTGACATTTCCAAACAATCTTTAAAATTTCCGCGACTGATAACCGAACTCGTCCCTGATTGGCTCAAATCGCGAGATCATATGACAGGAGAGACTGACGCCGGCCGCCATTAATTTCTTAAAAGGAGAAAATAGAAAAGGACACAGAGTTCTCTTTCTTACACACGGGCTTTATAGCTCGTGTCCAGACTTTCCAATACAGGGACTTTAGTGGAACCCAGCTACTATCGCCACCTAGTGAGTGACGTCATAACTGTTCGATGCCGGTAATATAGGGCCCTATTGGCCTGTGTGGAACCCTCAACTGCTGCCACCTAACCCCCCACCCATTATTCTAACCTAACTTTTGCCCCAACGGAACCCAGATCACGTGTTACTCCGATTATATAGTAATATCATTGTAGGGGTGCCACCTAACGGGGGAGATGTACGTACCTGTAGCGCCACCTGCTTTTCATATAAGACATCATGTTTACCGCGATGGTAGGTGTGACGTCGTAAATCAGTTAAAATATTTTAAAATATAATAATACCATAAAAAAGTTTTTGTCCTCGGCGGGATTTGAACCAGGAACCTCTCGATTCCGATCTAAAACCTTATAAAATACACTACGAGAGCGTATACATTAAAAGAGTTGATCAATGTTGACAAACTAAAAATATGGGGGACCCGTCAATTATAACGTATAGGTGGAACAAAGGACCCAAGTGTGGAGACGATGGTAAAATGGTGGTAGCCATAGTTGTTTTTGTCTACATAATATTGCTACATCTGTTGCAGTATGCATGCGCCATAACATGTCATCAATGAACATTGTTAGAGGCCGCGTGGCATGTAATTAGACAACCGGGGATCTAGTATGTCCTTTTGGCAAACAGTATTTTCAGACGCCATCTATAATTACGTTCGCGCACACTCCCGCTATCTGGGTACTACCTGAACTTATGCAACCAGAAGCCCCTATCAGCAAATATTGCCTTCACCAATTTATTAACAAACCTAAGTGTGGCGATGATGACAAAATGGCGGTAAACCTAGCTTTTATAATGCATTCACCATTTTATCGACAAACCAGTACTAATGGCGTCGCCAAACCAATATTTCCCCTTATTCAACATAAAAATTGTTGAAACGGCAACACCGCCGTTCCAATACTGAAAATTTAAGAAAATACGCTTAGGCCATATTGTAATAGCCGTTCGCAACAGTACCATTCATGAGTGTATAATTAAATAAAAATCAATCAATTTTAAAACTTTTTATTCACAACATAACAATATCACTTACTATCACCCTGGTATATTACATTAAAGGAATAAAAAATCGGCGTAAAATAAAAAGACATATCTGTAATTATTTAACAACGTTTTATGCCAGAAATATATGCAGTTTTCAAGTCAAATACACTATTACAGCACTAGTTAGCAAAAATATTTAAATAAGACAAGTATCTTGCATCAAAAATAATACCTGAACGAAATAAAAATTTGGCACAAGACACTTATCGCCAATCTTGTATATAGGTACAATATATTATAAGTTCAAAATTTAGCGAAAAATATTTACAGTTAAAACTAAGGATTAGAAACATTTAGCGTGCAAGAATAGACATATCTACATACAATTAAAAAACTGGGACTAGAAACATTTATATTAGGGGGGTTTTCAACAAGTGTACCTCATAATAAAAACATAAGACGGTGTTTCGCAAGCAACCTTAAGAACAATGTATTAAAGCACATATTTACTACTAAAAACAATATACACTTTCTACAAAGCTACTAAAGCCACTTTAGGGGCAGTTTAGGTGCTGAAAAATGAAACGAGGGCAAGAGCAAAAATACCTGAAAAACACTACACTTACCAGAGGGCACTCGGTTTAAACAGGGACACGACGTGAACGTGGCCCATATTGTCCCCATTCGATTTTTATGGAAAAACGAAATTTCAAAGCAAAACCATTTGTGGCATAATTTTTTTCGTTATCTGATTTGAAATCAGAAAACAGTTCTATATATAACATAATATATGGCTCTTTTTTAAGTTATACAGGGGGAATTTTTGCCTTCTTTTACTGTATAACCAACATGGGCTCTTTTTAAAGTTATACAGGGGGAATTTTTGCCTTCTTTTACTGTATAACCAATATGGGCTCGTTTTAAAGTTATACAGGTTAGGATATAATATGTGTATTAGTATTTTGGCCTTCTTTTTACTGTATAACCAATATGGGCTCGTTTTAAAGTTATACAGGTTAGGATATAATATGTGTATTAGTATTTTGGCCTTCTTTTTACTGTATAACCAATATGGGCTCTTTTTAAAGTTATACAGGTTAGGATATAATATGTGTGCGTTAGTATTTTGGCCTTCTTTTTACTGTACAACCAATATGGGCTCTTTTGAAAGTTATACAGGTTAGGATATAATATATGTGCGTTAGTAGATTATTCTAGTAATAAAAATAATTTTAATGCTAATAATAATATGAATGCTAATGTTATAATAATATGAATAATTATAATACTAATAATGAACAACTGAACACCCTGTTGAACAGACCCTGATCAACTTAGTCATCCACATGCATAAGTGAGCAATGCCCCCATGGTAATGTGCCGGGTGAAGATTTCGATATTTGTCGCTTATCATCATAAGGGCTGAGACCGATTTTAGTTTGTTTTATAGTATGTTGCTCATGTTTTTGGGACCTAATTAGGCGCTGTGAAATAGGCTTTTCCAACCAAGTTTCAAGGCAGGTGACGTAATCTTCAAATGTGATTTTATTTTTAATAACAGACCTTTTAATGCCCTTTATCTTTTTGGTGACACCCAAGTTAGATAAAACCTTATCAATTTCCGCCCGCTCTTTGTTTAAATTCTCTAGTTTTACCCGTTCTTGCTCAATCTCGTCTGGAGTATAAAGCAGTTTAATAGCATACATTTTAGACCCAAGGCCAACAAAATGGGTCATAATGCGGCCATTGTTCTCATCTTTCATCATTCCCAGCACCTTTTTGTTCACTTGTGGAATCGCATAAACGTTATCACGGGCATGATCTGAGGTATCAAAATAATCGTTACAGTCTCGTCTCATTATCTGATACACATCGTGGTTTTTAATTTCGTAAATAAGACTATCAGTATCTGTATACAATACACTACAGGCGTCAAAACGTGGAACCATGTACTCGTAGTGAAAGCCATAAATCGTAGTCTTTGCCAAATCAAGAATACACATGCCGACATAAATCGGCTTATTAAAATAAATTTGTGTTTTTGCAAGCTCGACAATTACTAAATTTTCGGAAACAATTGTGCTGCTTTTAAATTCTGGCCGGGATATTAAGGCTTCAGCACCATAGCGGCCATCCCATTTTGTTATAAGTTTAACATCAGAGTGGTTCCGGATATTCTCCATTGTCTTTCCAAATACGGCATTGTTCATAAGTTTAAAAAAATTCTTTTCAAACTCATTCTTGGCATTTTGGCGCAGCCCCGTGTTGAGGTCGATATATGATTTTAGCCAAGGAGATTGTTTAAAGGCTAATATTCGGTGTATTTTGCCCAATTTTGCACCCAAAGTTAGAGCTTGCTTTAAGTTTCTATAGTGTATTACGTATTCTGTTTTATTGTGTAGCGTAGCCAAAAGTTTCTCATTCTTTGCCCCGGGCGGTTTTTCATGGCCAGGGCATAATGGAAAATCGGAAAACTTATCATGCAAATTCTCAGGTATTTCCAGGTCCACTTCCAAAATAAACCCTTCGGCAGATTTATCTGAAATTTCACTAATGTTTAAGTGAGATATCTCGTTTTCTGAAAGCCACCTAAAGCCGCCATAAGGTAGATATTGCGACATTGCCCAGCCGTATTGATTATTGACATCAAAGTACATGAGATAGGAGTCTTCTTTAGTTGGATCATAATTTGACATGTACTTGTTGTTGGCTTCTGCATACCTCTTTGAACACTGACTTAGCCCCCCGCGAACTCCCTTTTCTATGAATGTTAGCATCTCTAAATCAGTAAGCAGCTCAAGTTTTATCATATCTTCTCGATGAATTAAGAGGGATAAACATTGCCACGCATAACCAGGTAGGGTATACGACCATGCAGGATCAAGGCCATATGTCCTATGCGATATATCCCTAAATGCTTCAAATACATCTGTTAAAAGCATTACATCCGTTTTAAGATATAAGTCAGAGTAATCTTGCATGGTACGGCAATTAAAAGTTTGCCAAACTTTCTGCGCATTTAAATATTGCGCGTCACTTATAGCTACATCTTCTAAGCTGTTATAAAACGCCTCTTTAGGAGGGAGTTCAGTCTCATTCAATCTTTCCCAAGCGTTCATATAATCATAAGGGAAAACGCCCTTTCGGGTAAGTAAGTTCAGTTCTTCTCCCAGGTATTCAAACTCTGCTTTTAGGTTAGGATATTCGCATAAGTATGATGCAAGCTTATCCAGACCGCTAGCAAGAAAGCGAAAACTATCTATAAATCGAAAATGAACAGTACTATCCATTATATGCTTCGTAAATGAGATGTAATTTTCTTTATTTACAGGTAATATATCAATCTTTCCCTCTATTTCAGATAGTGCCCGTATTATCATGTGCCCATCATAGCAACTCAAGTTATGGAATAGGACAGGTATGGTGTGTGAATCCTGGTACTGCAGATTGCAGTGCTCATGTGCAGCGTTTCGATACTTTCCGGTGAAGTGTGAGTGATCTCTAACACGCTTATCGTCTTCCGTAAATGGCTTCTCACATATATGGCAGTGAGTAGCGGCCAAAAAACTTTGTTGTTGAGCAGGCGTAAGCGGTTCCATGGGCAAATCACATAAAAAGACCGTCTCGACGTCTTCAGCAAATTGTTGAAGCTCGCGCATAAACCACTGCATACAGTCTTGGCCCGTGTAACTTTTATAAAATGATAGAGAATCGTCATAATTACATTTTACATAATAACCGACGCTATAAGGGACATGCTCTTGTTCCTTTTGAGTGTTTTTTTCTATATCATCGACTACAGGTATTAGCAAGCTTTCCGAGTCTGCGAATATAACAAACGGGGCTTTTTCCTTATGTTTAAAATTATTAAATTCCAAAATATTATTGCCTTCTACAGGCATCCGAGGTATTGCTAAGGTCTTGTTTTTAGAGCATTCGGACGTGTGCTTATCTAGTGTTATCTGCGTGCGGAAATAATGAAGGCAGCGATCACAAAAAAATTTTCGATGCGTATTAAGACTCAATTGGCTTGATAGTAAGCGTGAAAGGTCTTTAATCCAAACAAAATGGTATTTTATAGGGCTTAAATCAATATCATCATCTGAGGAAAAGTAGCTGTCTTGTAAAAGTAGTAAGTTTATATGGTTAGGATGCTTATTTTCAGGTATATAATATGGCACAACCAGACAATTTTTTCCAATTTTTTGTAGTCGATATACGTTAACGGAAATTAGGTTTTGCTTTTCAAACTTTGAAATTTGATTAATTGTCATGGGAAACTTAATACCTTCCAAGTTTAGAACTGACTGAGGGTTTGGATAGCACGATGTTCGTTCAGAATGCTTGAACGCGGGATATAAAGCGGAAACGTTGGACCACGCAAAGCACATTTCATCAGTATTCTGAACATTAACACATGCCTTTTTCAATGCAATTTGTTTTGGAAGTTCGATGTAAGTTCCGACCCGAAGAGGATTATAATGATTAATAGATACCATTAAATGTGTAATTTTGCGTAGTGCCCACCCAGAATTTCTTTCCTGGAACGTGTCTAATTCAACTAAAATAGGGTTCTTAACATGATCGGCAAACCACTCATTTAAGTTTGTGTTGTCGAAAATAGGGGCATTTGGAGTAGTAATGTAATTTCAAAATCCCCACAAAGAGTGGTGTTAACTTTGAGGGCAGTAGTTTTTTTAAATGCGTTTTGAATTCGCCGCTTAAAAATTATCAAACAGTCCTCTAAAAATGATCGTACATCAGTATGATGTTTGTTAATAAAAACACCCGTCCTGATTCTCGACTGGAATGCCGAATGTAAATCTTCCCACTTTACTCTACAAGAAGCTGTTTCTGCACGACGTGTCCCACTACCCCCGCCCACTTTACGGTCCTTTAGTAACGACTGAAACCCCTTAATTTGGGCTAAACACGCTATTATATGAGACTTTTCAGCCACTGACTCAGCGCGTTTCAGAACTTTATTCAAGTTCCAAAGAGCGCGAGTACAGTCCTGCAATATCTTACCGCAGGTAATCGTTGTTAAGTTAGGGGTATCCATCTGGGCCCTAATTAACTCGACGTACTCACTTGGGAACGACATTTTTTTGCTCTGTAACAAAATAAATATGGCTCAAAATACGTCTGCTCTCTCTAACGTACAAAGACAGAAGGGGCTCTGGAGCTCCTGCGTTCTGCTTATAATGCACCCCTATTTATAACCTCGGTTGGGGTGCGTTCAGAAAAGTAGCATGCCTTTGAAAAAATAAGGTGCGTTCAGAATTAATATTGAAGGTTTAGTATGCAGTAGATGTATATACAACAGGCAGTTTTACGCGTTATTATTTTTAAAATATATTACTTGCCGAAAACATTAATATTTTACTGACTGAAAGTGAAACCTGCGATAAGTTTAATCGCCGTAAAAATGTATAACAAAAACAGTCTCTTTTTCAAAAGCTCCAGATAAACTTAAAACGATTAGGAAAATTATTCATAGAAGTGTATCTAGATGTATTTAATAAAGATTATGCATATTTACAATCGTATTAATATTATTACATACGTATCATTTTTTACCCAAAAGAAACAGTGTTTTACTAGAAAATATATTAGGGCTTCTCAGAACTACACCCTGTTTATGGGTATACAGCGTCATCATTATGATTAACGTATCAGTGTTATATTAGTGTTTTTGTTTGTGTTCAGATGATCTGAAACAATATTATAGGTATATAAGACCTGTTTTGTTTTTTCAGTGTTGACGTTGTGATTGATATATAAGCGTTTTATGTTTGTTTTGTTTCCGTTGAACAGAGTTTGAACAGGGCTGTTCAGGTTAACTGGGTCCGTTGAACAGGGTCTGTTGAACAGGGTCTGTTGAACAGGGCTGTTCAGCGGACCCTGTTCAACGGACCCTGTTAACCTGAACAGCCCTGTTCAAACTCTGTTCAACGGAAACAAAACAAACATAAAACGCTTATATATCAATCACAACGTCAACACTGAAAAAACAAAACAGGTCTTATATACCTATAATATTGTTTCAGATCATCTGAACACAAACAAAAACACTAATATAACACTGATACGTTAATCATAATGATGACGCTGTATACCCATAAACAGGGTGTAGTTCTGAGAAGCCCTAATATATTTTCTAGTAAAACACTGTTTCTTTTGGGTAAAAAATGATACGTATGTAATAATATTAATACGATTGTAAATATGCATAATCTTTATTAAATACATCTAGATACACTTCTATGAATAATTTCCCTAATCGTTTTAAGTTTATCTGGAGCTTTTGAAAAAGAGACTGTTTTTGTTATACATTTTTACGGCGATTAAACTTATCGCAGGTTTCACTTTCAGTCAGTAAAATATTAATGTTTTCGGCAAGTAATATATTTTAAAAATAATAACGCGTAAAACTGCCTGTTGTATATACATCTACTGCATACTAAACCTTCAATATTAATTCTGAACGCACCTTATTTTTTCAAAGGCATGCTACTTTTCTGAACGCACCCCAACCGAGGTTATAAATAGGGGTGCATTATAAGCAGAACGCAGGAGCTCCAGAGCCCCTTCTGTCTTTGTACGTTAGAGAGAGCAGACGTATTTTGAGCCATATTTATTTTGTTACAGAGCAAAAAAATGTCGTTCCCAAGTGAGTACGTCGAGTTAATTAGGGCCCAGATGGATACCCCTAACTTAACAACGATTACCTGCGGTAAGATATTGCAGGACTGTACTCGCGCTCTTTGGAACTTGAATAAAGTTCTGAAACGCGCTGAGTCAGTGGCTGAAAAGTCTCATATAATAGCGTGTTTAGCCCAAATTAAGGGGTTTCAGTCGTTACTAAAGGACCGTAAAGTGGGCGGGGGTAGTGGGACACGTCGTGCAGAAACAGCTTCTTGTAGAGTAAAGTGGGAAGATTTACATTCGGCATTCCAGTCGAGAATCAGGACGGGTGTTATTATTAACAAACATCATACTGATGTACGATCATTTTTAGAGGACTGTTTGATAATTTTTAAGCGGCGAATTCAAAACGCATTTTAAAAAACTACTGCCCTCAAAGTTAACACCACTCTTTGTGGGGATTTTGAAATTAGTAAAGCAGACGAAATTTTAAAGGATACAAAGTACATTACTACTCCGAATGCCCCTATTTTCGACAACACAAACTTAAATGAGTGGTTTGCCGATCATGTTAAGAACCCTATTTTAGTTGAATTAGACACGTTCCAGGAAAGAAATTCTGGGTGGGCACTACGCAAAATTACACATTTAATGGTATCTATTAATCATTATAATCCTCTTCGGGTCGGAACTTACATCAAACTTCCAAAACAAATTGCATTGAAAAAGGCATGTGTTAATGTTCAGAATACTGATGAAATGTGCTTTGCGTGGTTCATCGTTTCCGCTTTATATCCCGCGTTCAAGCATTCTGAACGAACATCGTGCTATCCAAACCCTCAGTCAGTTCTAAACTTGGAAGGTATTAAGTTTCCCATGACAATTAATCAAATTTCAAAGTTTGAAAAGCAAAACCTAATTTCCGTTAACGTATATCGACTACAAAAAATTGGAAAAAATTATCTGGTTGTGCCATATTATATACCTGAAAATAAGCATCCTAACCATATAAACTTACTACTTTTACAAGACAGCTACTTTTCCTCAGATGATGATATTGATTTAAGCCCTATAAAATACCATTTTGTTTGGATTAAAGACCTTTCACGCTTACTATCAAGCCAATTGAGTCTTAATACGCATCGAAAATTTTTTTGTGATCGCTGCCTTCATTATTTCCGCACGCAGATAACACTAGATAAGCACACGTCCGAATGCTCTAAAAACAAGACCTTAGCAATACCTCGGATGCCTGTAGAAGGCAATAATATTTTGGAATTTAATAATTTTAAACATAAGGAAAAAGCCCCGTTTGTTATATTCGCAGACTCGGAAAGCTTGCTAATACCTGTAGTCGATGATATAGAAAAAAACACTCAAAAGGAACAAGAGCATGTCCCTTATAGCGTCGGTTATTATGTAAAATGTAATTATGACGATTCTCTATCATTTTATAAAAGTTACACGGGCCAAGACTGTATGCAGTGGTTTATGCGCGAGCTTCAACAATTTGCTGAAGACGTCGAGACGGTCTTTTTATGTGATTTGCCCATGGAACCGCTTACGCCTGCTCAACAACAAAGTTTTTTGGCCGCTACTCACTGCCATATATGTGAGAAGCCATTTACGGAAGACGATAAGCGTGTTAGAGATCACTCACACTTCACCGGAAAGTATCGAAACGCTGCACATGAGCACTGCAATCTGCAGTACCAGGATTCACACACCATACCTGTCCTATTCCATAACTTGAGTTGCTATGATGGGCACATGATAATACGGGCACTATCTGAAATAGAGGGAAAGATTGATATATTACCTGTAAATAAAGAAAATTACATCTCATTTACGAAGCATATAATGGATAGTACTGTTCATTTTCGATTTATAGATAGTTTTCGCTTTCTTGCTAGCGGTCTGGATAAGCTTGCATCATACTTATGCGAATATCCTAACCTAAAAGCAGAGTTTGAATACCTGGGAGAAGAACTGAACTTACTTACCCGAAAGGGCGTTTTCCCTTATGATTATATGAACGCTTGGGAAAGATTGAATGAGACTGAACTCCCTCCTAAAGAGGCGTTTTATAACAGCTTAGAAGATGTAGCTATAAGTGACGCGCAATATTTAAATGCGCAGAAAGTTTGGCAAACTTTTAATTGCCGTACCATGCAAGATTACTCTGACTTATATCTTAAAACGGATGTAATGCTTTTAACAGATGTATTTGAAGCATTTAGGGATATATCGCATAGGACATATGGCCTTGATCCTGCATGGTCGTATACCCTACCTGGTTATGCGTGGCAATGTTTATCCCTCTTAATTCATCGAGAAGATATGATAAAACTTGAGCTGCTTACTGATTTAGAGATGCTAACATTCATAGAAAAGGGAGTTCGCGGGGGGCTAAGTCAGTGTTCAAAGAGGTATGCAGAAGCCAACAACAAGTACATGTCAAATTATGATCCAACTAAAGAAGACTCCTATCTCATGTACTTTGATGTCAATAATCAATACGGCTGGGCAATGTCGCAATATCTACCTTATGGCGGCTTTAGGTGGCTTTCAGAAAACGAGATATCTCACTTAAACATTAGTGAAATTTCAGATAAATCTGCCGAAGGGTTTATTTTGGAAGTGGACCTGGAAATACCTGAGAATTTGCATGATAAGTTTACCGATTTTCCATTATGCCCTGGCCATGAAAAACCGCCCGGGGCAAAGAATGAGAAACTTTTGGCTACGCTACACAATAAAACAGAATACGTAATACACTATAGAAACTTAAAGCAAGCTCTAACTTTGGGTGCAAAATTGGGCAAAATACACCGAATATTAGCCTTTAAACAATCTCCTTGGCTAAAATCATATATCGACCTCAACACGGGGCTGCGCCAAAATGCCAAGAATAAGTTTGAAAAGAATTTTTTTAAACTTATGAACAATGCCGTATTTGGAAAGACAATGGAGAATATCCGGAACCACTCTGACGTTAAACTTATAACAAAATGGGATGGCCGCTATGGTGCTGAAGCCTTAATATCCCGGCCAGAATTTAAAATCAGCACAATTGTTTCCGAAAATTTAGTAATTGTCGAGCTTGCAAAAACACAAATTTATTTTAATAAGCCGATTTATGTCGGCATGTGTATTCTTGATTTGGCAAAGACTACGATTTATAGCTTTCACTACGAGTACATGGTTCCACGTTTTGACGCCTGTAGTGTATTGTATACAGATACTGATAGTCTTATTTACGAAATTAAAAACCACGATGTGTATCAGATAATGAGACGAGACTGTAACGATTATTTTGATACCTCAGATTATGCCCGTGATAACGTTTATGCGATTCCACAAGTGAACAAAAAGGTGCTGGGAATGATGAAAGATGAGAACAATGGCCGCATTATGACCCATTTTGTTGGCCTTAGGTCTAAAATGTATGCTATTAAACTGCTTTATACTCCAGACGAGATTGAGCAAGTACGGGTAAAACTAGAGAATTTAAACAAAGAGCGGGCGGAAATTGATAAGGTTTTATCTAACTTGGGTGTCACCAAAAAGATAAAGGGCATTAAAAGGTCTGTTATTAAAAATAAAATCACATTTGAAGACTACGTCACCTGCCTTGAAACTTGGTTGGAAAAGCCTATTTCACAGCGCCTAATTAGGTCCCAAAAACATGAGCTACATACTATAAAACAAACTAAAATCGGTCTCAGCCCTTATGATGATAAGCGACAAATATCGAAATCTTCACCCGGCACATTACCATGGGGGCATTGCTCACTTATGCATGTGGATGACTAAGTTGATCAGGGTCTGTTCAACAGGGTGTTCAGTTGTTCATTATTAGTATTATAATTATTCATATTATTATAACATTAGCATTCATATTATTATTAGCATTAAAATTATTTTTATTACTAGAATAATCTACTAACGCACATATATTATATCCTAACCTGTATAACTTTCAAAAGAGCCCATATTGGTTGTACAGTAAAAAGAAGGCCAAAATACTAACGCACACATATTATATCCTAACCTGTATAACTTTAAAAAGAGCCCATATTGGTTATACAGTAAAAAGAAGGCCAAAATACTAATACACATATTATATCCTAACCTGTATAACTTTAAAACGAGCCCATATTGGTTATACAGTAAAAAGAAGGCCAAAATACTAATACACATATTATATCCTAACCTGTATAACTTTAAAACGAGCCCATATTGGTTATACAGTAAAAGAAGGCAAAAATTCCCCCTGTATAACTTTAAAAAGAGCCCATGTTGGTTATACAGTAAAAGAAGGCAAAAATTCCCCCTGTATAACTTAAAAAAGAGCCATATATTATGTTATATATAGAACTGTTTTCTGATTTCAAATCAGATAACGAAAAAAATTATGCCACAAATGGTTTTGCTTTGAAATTTCGTTTTTCCATAAAAATCGAATGGGGACAATATGGGCCACGTTCACGTCGTGTCCCTGTTTAAACCGAGTGCCCTCTGGTAAGTGTAGTATTTTTCAGGTATTTTTGCTCTTGCCCTCGTTTCATTTTTCAGCACCTAAACTGCCCCTAAAGTGGCTTTAGTAGCTTTGTAGAAAGTGTATATTGTTTTTAGTAGTAAATATGTGCTTTAATACATTGTTCTTAAGGTTGCTTGCGAAACACCGTCTTATGTTTTTATTATGAGGTACACTTGTTGAAAACCCCCCTAATATAAATGTTTCTAGTCCCAGTTTTTTAATTGTATGTAGATATGTCTATTCTTGCACGCTAAATGTTTCTAATCCTTAGTTTTAACTGTAAATATTTTTCGCTAAATTTTGAACTTATAATATATTGTACCTATATACAAGATTGGCGATAAGTGTCTTGTGCCAAATTTTTATTTCGTTCAGGTATTATTTTTGATGCAAGATACTTGTCTTATTTAAATATTTTTGCTAACTAGTGCTGTAATAGTGTATTTGACTTGAAAACTGCATATATTTCTGGCATAAAACGTTGTTAAATAATTACAGATATGTCTTTTTATTTTACGCCGATTTTTTATTCCTTTAATGTAATATACCAGGGTGATAGTAAGTGATATTGTTATGTTGTGAATAAAAAGTTTTAAAATTGATTGATTTTTATTTAATTATACACTCATGAATGGTACTGTTGCGAACGGCTATTACAATATGGCCTAAGCGTATTTTCTTAAATTTTCAGTATTGGAACGGCGGTGTTGCCGTTTCAACAATTTTTATGTTGAATAAGGGGAAATATTGGTTTGGCGACGCCATTAGCACTGGTTTGTCGATAAAATGGTGAATGCATTATAAAAGCTAGGTTTACCGCCATTTTGTCATCATCGCCACACTTAGGTTTGTTAATAAATTGGTGAAGGCAATATTTGCTGATAGGGGCTTCTGGTTGCATAAGTTCAGGTAGTACCCAGATAGCGGGAGTGTGCGCGAACGTAATTATAGATGGCGTCTGAAAATACTGTTTGCCAAAAGGACATACTAGATCCCCGGTTGTCTAATTACATGCCACGCGGCCTCTAACAATGTTCATTGATGACATGTTATGGCGCATGCATACTGCAACAGATGTAGCAATATTATGTAGACAAAAACAACTATGGCTACCACCATTTTACCATCGTCTCCACACTTGGGTCCTTTGTTCCACCTATACGTTATAATTGACGGGTCCCCCATATTTTTAGTTTGTCAACATTGATCAACTCTTTTAATGTATACGCTCTCGTAGTGTATTTTATAAGGTTTTAGATCAGAATCGAGAGGTTCCTGGTTCAAATCCCGCCGAGGACAAAAACTTTTTTATGGTATTATTATATTTTAAAATATTTTAACTGATTTACGACGTCACACCTACCATCGCGGTAAACATGATGTCTTATATGAAAAGCAGGTGGCGCTACAGGTACGTACATCTCCCCCGTTAGGTGGCACCCCTACAATGATATTACTATATAATCGGAGTAACACGTGATCTGGGTTCCGTTGGGGCAAAAGTTAGGTTAGAATAATGGGTGGGGGGTGCAGTGGAGGGTTCCACACAGGCCAATAGGGCCCTATATTACCGGCATCGAACAGTTATGACGTCACTCACTAGGTGGCGATAGTAGCTGGGTTCCACTTAGGTTAAGAGAGGATGGTGGCTTCCAGGAAAAGTGCCACGCCCTAAAATGGCGATAAAAATGCAGATTTCAGCCTCCATGTTATTTCTTATGGGATTTTGGGTTAGAAACGGCACTGCTATACTACTGTGCTCGTTCAGAGCAAAACCTGTAAACAGGCTTACGTTGGAGCAAACCACAGAAGGTACTTAATTGGAACGACCATAGAAGGCTCTTGTTCTAGCGCAACATGCATACAATGTGCTCATGTTGAGCGACAAGTAGACAGCTCCCCTGTAAACTGACTACATAGAATGGTGCTCGGTTGAGACATCCCCAAAATTCACAAGAAACAGCTCCTGTTGAGCTTCACACATCATTCATACTGAAGGCTCCTCCTCGAGTTGACTGGGCTCCCACGTGGACTCCTTGTTCGCGACCCCCGAACCACTCAAGGATGTGTTTGTGACAGTATCCCTAGGCTACCACTGCACGTGCCATTGCAGCGTGGAGACAAAGTGGACAGCAGTAAAAAAAAGAGGAAGGAGTCACAGAGGTCAGATGCAGAAAGTGGGACTAGCTCCGATGCCGGAGCTAGAAGCAAAAGGACAATGCGATATTGCCGGGTCATCCGCACTCTTTAGTTTAGACACTAGGAGCGCCTCTAGTGCTTAGTGGGTCATGGGCGAAAAGTTATTAAGCGCCTCCGCTTACACAACCGTTACGATGGCTAACTAAAGAAAAAGGGGTAAAAAAAGAACAAAAAATGCAAGATCATTGACATTTTTAGGGTTGCCCCAGGGACTCAGCCACAGCCCTAGTAACTTGTGTAGCAAGTTACCAAACCGAAACAGGCAGGAAACCTGGAATAGTAGAACAACAACTAAAATACTGCACACTGTCTTGACATTTGTCAATTATACGAAACTAACTCAAAGAAAAAACATGTTGCAACACGCATATGTATGCGAATGCAATCTTAAAAATAGCAATATACACGCTAAGCTTGAGTGACTTTTACAATCACATCTGATTCGTCACAAATCAAGTGGGATACTTTTGTAATTGATCGGGTAAAAATACCAGTAACGGTTTTTAATTTTGCAACCCTAACTTTGCCATCCTTTCCAGGATATATTTTCAGCACTCGCGCTAGAGGCCATTGTAAAGGAGGCACGTTGTCTTCTCTCAACAATACCACGTCATTTGGAACAATATTCCTGGTTGATTTTAACCATTTTAGGACAATTTTGAAGACGATTAAGATAATCCAAAGACCACCGCTTCCAGAATATTTGCTGAATTTTAGTGCATTGTTGCTAGAACTTTAAACGATTATCGGGAACTACGGTTAAATCCTTTTCAGGGTATGCAGTCAAGTTTCCTCCGATCAGAAAGAAAGAAATAGCCAAAATCCGAAGGGTCATTGGTCAAAGGGCATAACGGCCGTGAATTTAGAACGGCTTCGATTTGCGTTAAAACCGTGTAAAATTCCTAGAAGGTAAATTTTGAATTTCCCATTAGTCTATAAATATGATGTTTGTGCTTTTTACAGCAGCTTCCCATAGTCCGCCCCAATGAGGAGACCTAGGAGGGATAAACTTCCATTGAATTTCATTTTTTGAGAGGTAATCCAATACCGGTTTATAATGTTGAGAATTATTGAAAAACTTGTATATATCGTATAATTGATTGTTGGTGCCCTGAAAATTTGTCGCGTTATCTCTGTAAATAATCGTAGGATTGCCTCGACGAGCTATGAACCATTTTAAAGTCATCACAAAAGACTCCATTGACAAACTGGTCACCAGTGCGATGTGAATTGCTTTCGTCGCCGTACATACGAAAATGCTTTAATAACCGGTGCCTTCCGCAAACGCGAAAATTTTATAAGAAAAGGGCCCCCGTAATCAATGCCTACCTTTTGAAATTGTCGTGCTGCTTGAACTCTATCCTTCGGTAGATCTGCCATAATTTGTTGAGCTGGAGGAGCTCAAAATCGAGTACACACGATGCAATTCCTTATTACTTACTTAGTTTCTCTTAAACCGTTCAATGGCCAGAACCGTAATCTAAAATTCGAGAGCACTGACTGTGAACCAGCGTGTCCCAGTCTCAAATATTCGTATTTCAATATAAGAAGTATGCGTGCTTTTGATCAAATGAAATATCAGCATTTTCTAACTTACCTCCCACTCTAATTAGTTGGTCAGAATCCAAAAAAAGTTTAAGATGTTTTAATTGTTTGTTGGAAATTACACGATCATTTTTTAATTCTGAAATTTCCCTATCGAAATATTTACTTTGCAAATTTTTCACTACAAATTTTTGAGCGTTGTCAATTTCATTGAGAGTAACGATCGATTCATGAATTTTCTTATCTTGGTTCTCGCTTTTAATATTATGGATAAATCGGAACATAAATGACAAAGCACGTTACAATCGTAAGAAATTAGAAAAACGACGAAAATATTCTATCCAAAAGTCAAATGGCTCTGCCCTTTGAACCGCAACGAGTGCTATTTTCCTTTGCTCAGGAATGTTCGTAAGATTAATTTGGTCGTTGTAGAAATCCAAATCTAATCTATTATCAAGTAGGAATTTAGGTCCACGAAACCAAAAACCAGAGACAATTATATCATTAGAAAAAGTACCGCGAGACAAAATGTCTGCCGGGTTCTCTGCCGATTTTATATATCGCAATTTACTATTCTGTGTTAAATTTTGAATCATCGATACCCTGTGCGATACAAAAGTAGACCATCTGTTTGGATGGTCATTGCACCAAGCAATATAGCTATTTATGTATCAAGGGCGTTACGGGGACTATAATGCCCTGAAGGTAGAAATAGCCCGAGGGCCTCTGGCCCGAGGGATAGGTTTCTGCCTGATGGGCATTATAGTCCAGTAAAGCCCGTGGTGCATACAATGCTTTATGTTTTACCTAAAAAAGAGTTTTTCAATGACTAATTACATTATTTATTCGCAATATAAAAAATAAGTTGCACCTGTACCTGTATACGTAAGTAGATAATGACTGGTGTTAAGTTTGACTTTGATGTTTCTGTCAGTTAGTCAGTTGGCATTTTTTATTTAACGATTTGCTCAAAATGGAAGAAATTCCACAAAATATAAGAGAAAAGGTCATAAAAGCGACCGAAAATCTTTTGCCAGTTAAATCAAGGCAACAGTATGATCGGGAGTATGGCATATTTGGTATTTGGAAAGATACGAACACAATTCTTCAAATAACCGAAAACGTTTTAATGGCATATTTCCAGGAACTGGTAAGTTATTGATTTTATTTTAATACATATGTTTAACAAACTTTATTATTTTTAGTCGGAAAAATACAGTCCGAACTCTCTCTGGACCAAGTATTCTACCCTAAGGTCTACGTTGATGGTCTATGAAAATATAGACATTTCGCAATACCATCGTCTCATATCTTTTTTAAAAGTTAAGTCGAAAGGATACGTCCCGAAGAAGTCTAAAGTTTTGGAAGGAGAACAAATATTAAAATTTATTAAGAAGGCTCCTGATGATATCTACTTGGTACACAAAGTCATATTGGTAATGGGTGTTTTTGGAGGTTTAAGACGAGATGAGTTGGTCAAAATGACCATTGATGACATTGAAGATAGAGGAACAGTCTTGGTTATAAAGGTACCAGAAACTAAAACTTCAACTTCAAAAAGTTTTACTATCATCGAAGAAGATTTAGGCGCTTTAAATTTAATAAAAAAGTATACAACATTAAGACCAGCTGGAATAAAGGAGCGAAGATTCTTTCTTACCTATAGAAAGGGTCGATGTACAGTACAACCCATTGGAAAAAATACCATAGGAAGCGTCCCAACATTGATCGCAAAATTTTTAAAACTGGATAATGCAGAAGCTTACACCGGCCACTGTTTGCGTCGCACATCGTCAACTTTACTTGTTGAGGCAGGTGCTTCGTTTGAAACGCTAAAACAACATGGGAAATGGAAAAGCTCTTCAGTAGCTGAAGGATATATAGAAGAAAGTATTTCATCCAAAAACAAAATAGCCAAAATGATTGCCAATTCAGTTAATTCCGAGGTTAATTCCGTAGCGACTATTGAAAATTCTTTAATAGACTGTTCTTCTATACAAAATAGCGTTAGTGCTACCACCGCTGCTACCATCACAAAAAACACCGACCATTCTATAGTGGGATCAGCTACATTTTCCGGGACATTTCAAAATTGTAATTTTTATTTTGGAAATAAAGTTTAATTTTTAGTATTGTTTAAAGAAAAAATTATTTTTTGTATAAACTTGATCTTTATTGTGAGAGAAATAAAATTGGATAAGCAATAAAATTTCCATATTAGCGCATTAGGGTAATATAAGCGGGCATTATCATAATGCCCGCTTATAATGCCCTAGGTGTGATAGCAGGTATTATTGCTATCATAACATATTCCGTTTCTAAGGTATTATAGATCAATAATAGATAGGTAAAACATAAACAATTTTAGAGTCCGACCATAAATTTACCGAGGAAAATGTCACTAAGTTTTGAAAAATGTTCAAAACTTTTTAAACTAACTTGGCCAGCATCACCAAAGCGCAGAGTTCAAGCCTTGGCACTGTTATTGTCTTGATAGGCGCTACTCTTGATTTTGAAGAAATTAACGTGCATGATACTGAATTATCATCGAATACCACGCGAAAATACACGCACGTGCCTTACGCCACTGTACTGGCATTTGCGAACTCGTGTAACTCTATTTTAGAAATAGTTATTAAAAAGTAGTATGATCGCACAAAGTTCGAGGAATTTGTAAAGAATCAAGAAGCGAAACCATATCTAAAAAAGTATGCCATTCGGTCAACAAATCAACATTTGTTATTTCTATGTCCCAATCCAACTTTTGGATCCACAACTTCTGCATGGGAATCTTCCCTTTTACCACTACTGCTCAAAACATTGAGCCAAAGTACAAAGAATAAATCGTTTAATTGGTTTTTTATTTTTAGAATCATTTTAAACCCAAACCTTTATTAGGAACATTATCAAAATTCAAATCGTATTCCAGAGGTTATTGCTCAGAAATAGACGCAAGAAATGTTTTTGAATTTGAACACCACTTATGTAAAGTGAATCCAGAACCACTCAACAAACTTTTTAGCTGAGAATGCAATTGGCATAATTGCTTAAAATTGTCACAACCGGCCAAAATATCGTCAACAAAACATTGTGACGTCAGAGCTTGTGACGTTAACGGAAACTCCTCGGCACCTAAATTTGCCACTTTATAAATTGTGCGTGTGGCCGCAAAAGGTGCGAAATTCGTACCATAAGTCACAGTCTGAAGCTTCAGACATTTTAACGGTTCCCGCGGATCGTCGCGCAAAAGAATATTTTGTAGGAAGTTATGTTCTGGATTAACTCTTATTTGTCGATACATTTTTTGTATATCAGAAATCAAAACAAACTCATAATACTAAATCGCCATAATATATCAAATAATTTAGACTGCACCTGGTAGGGTGACGTCATTTAGCGAATATCCTGAGGATGACTTTGCCGAAGCATCAAAAACTACACGTAACTTTGTAATGAGGCTTGACTCTCGAATTACACACAAATGAGGAATGAAATATTTGTTATCATTGCTTTCATTTTTTAACGCTAGTGGTACCATACATATCGTGATCGAGCTCCACGTATTCGTCAATAAATTTTTTATACTCCGCGAATAGGTTTGGGTCACCCTGAAATCTTTTTTTTAATGAGGAAAACCGTTTTTCCGCCATTCTAAATGAGTCGCCCAGTTTTTTGTATTCGCGCGCATTTTTAAAAAGCATATTTTACTAAAACACACCGTTTTCTAATTGTTTTGTCGTATTTACGAAAATATCCTCTGTCAGCTGATCGTCAACTGACAGCGCAGGTCTCGAAGACATCTTCTCGACTGTCCAAAATTTAGTTAAAAAATTATCTATTTCTTGCGTTTGTAAGAAAAACGAGGCAGTACCTTGAGAAGGTACTGTTGCGTGCATTGCTTGCATTGGAGAGGTGCAATGGCCAGGCACTGTTCCTGCAATAGTTCACCCGAATGTGGTGGACACTAATGTAGGCTTATTGCTCCCCAGTGTACAGTGACCGTCACTCGAACTTGCGTAATAAATATCCGCGCCTAACAGTATGCCAATATTAGACGGAACGTTGAAAGTTGGATCCGCTATCTAGCAAAACTTTAGCCGAGACTATTTTTCCATTTTTACCTGCAATGTTTACTTGAGCCGTCGCTAACAGTACATTTGTCTGTTTTGTTGCCACTGCAGAGAGAGACACAGTGTGATTGTGACACACTTGGGCATTACCGTTTGAATTACCCTGTTCGTGACTATTACTCTGATAAGGTCGCGCATTTAAATTTCGTGAAGTTGAATTTTCTGCCTGAGAATTTGAAAGCGGCGCATTAAGGAGGATTTCAGATACATAAGACGTTGTACGTCTGAGAGACTTGCATTATCAATGATCAATCAATCAAAAATTTCCGAAAATTACCTCCATTCTGAAATACTCCCTTCGAAAGGTGGAACCTTGAAATCAGGCAACCTAACCCCTGAACTAATTTGCGGCTGCGCAATATTCGAAACTTTACTTTGTGAATTACTCTGTATATTTCATTCACAAGTTTTGCTCATTACATTTTTGAATTTTGTCAACGATAAGCAGTATCTATCCTCGACGTCACCCCTATCTACATCTTCTGGACTTAAATCCTCAATTTGGTCTTGAATTTCAGAGTAAGACTGAAAAGCTTTTTTTAATAACTCTTCCCTTATCGGGAATCGGGAGTTGCTGCATTTCGCTCTCAATGTCTTCATTGGCATTAAACCAATTTTGTAGTCTAGTAATTGAGGCCTTTGCCCTCCCGCGTTTTCTTTTTAAATCATCCGAAGTGGCTGACTCTTTGTCTGAACCTTCAGCTATCTTTTATCGAGTAATTGAATTTTCACAAAATAATTCAGATATGTAGATATAAGAACGTCGAGAATTATACTCAAAATACCTTCAACTTGTACAGAAAACATTAAATTGACTGGTCTAATGTTCGGCTAAACCGCCAAGAACCTTTTACGTTGGTACACGTTTACCTGTACCTACCGAACATAAAATTAAACAAGAGAATGTTAACATAAATCTACACAACGTTGACATTTACTTCAAATTGTAAGAAATATGAAGTTAAACAAAAGAATACCTACAAAAACTTATAGATTGTCGTAATTTTCTTTTCAACCACAAATATTCGACACCACCTATCATTGTGTTTGACTAGACAAAACAAAGTCCACATAAACTGTACTTAACATTGAAATTTATTTTAAAATCTGAAACGCGTATTTCACTGTTGTTTATTTTTTGTGAAAAATAAAATAAACAATAAAAAAAAATTATTTATTTTATTAAAAAAAAAAAGGAGGAGATGATATTCTTCAGCGATGCTGTGATGAGCACCGCTGAATAAGCCGAACCGCAACTTTAAAATTCACTAAAAAGGAAATTAGATTAATTATTGCAAGAAAAAAAAACTAATAAGTGGTGGTCAGAGAGCACGAGCAGCACTAGCTGAGGAGTACGCGTGCCAATTGCCCTAGCCCGCGGGAGGGGGTTTAACAAGCGCCACCAGCTTTGCCACAGGAAAAGCTGAAAACCTCTAAGATGATCGTGGAGCTACCTCTGACCGTGCAACCTCACACCGCGCAAACACAAGTTAAAAAACAAGAACAAAGAAAACTAAGGGCAGAGCTGCATAAATAAAACAAGTTGATTAAAAAAAAATTTTGCTGGCTTTATTAAATGAAAAAAATGGTGGGGGTTAGTATTTAAACCTGTACACTTATAAAGTGGGTGCAGATGGTGAACTTCTTCCAAGGGGAAGGAAGACCAGACAACAAGTAGTCGATAGATGTCAAAAAGAAGGTGTCGAAAAGACTCCATTAAAAAAAAGAAAAGAAATGTCTAAGCTAAGTGCTTATTAATAAAATTGACCTAGTTCCTTTTCCCTTCATATTGTAATTTTATAACATGATAATATAATTAAAATAGCAAAACCAACTAAATAGAAATAAACAAAAGGGAAGAGGAACTAAAAAAAGGTTCAAGCAACAAAAATGTTAAATTGTGAATTGAAATTTAAAGAAATAAGTCAACAAAGATAATTAATGCAAATAAATTAAAGTCCCAAGTTAAGTTTTGAATTAAGCCGAATAAAGTAAATTAATTTAATATTTAAGTTAGGTACCAAAAGAATAAAGTTAAATTACAAATTGAAATTCTCAAATTATTATCCTGGAGGGAAGTGACTTATTATTTCAAGCAATCCAGTACATCAGTAAATTTAAGTAATCAAATACATCAGTGAATTTTAGCAACCAAATCTTTAAATAAAATAAAATTATAAAGCCAACAAATAGGTACGCCTATGCACTAAAGTAACATCATCAATTAAAAATTAATTATATACACCAATCAGAGAAATATACAAATATATAGCACAAGTGATGTCAAAATATTAATATTAACACAGCAAACTAAGTATTAATTCAATTAAGCCAGGACATCATAAAAAAAAAGGAGTTACATAACCATGATATGATGCGATCAAAAAGAGAGATAATTAAACCCCAGTGCTACTATTAAAAAAAAACAACAGTACCAATCAAAAATGTCTCGAGACAAAGTGAAAATAAAGAATTTAGAAGTGTTAAGTATAAATAATCGAAGAAAGAATACCATAAACTCTTGACATATTGGTGAACTACCATTAAGTTAGACTACAATTTAGGCTTTACTGATTCTTATTCTTTTATAAACTTTAGTTGAAATTGTTGTACCATAGAGTAGCTTAAAATGTCCATTATCATAAAATTATAACAATGACTTATTGTTATGTAAAATAAGATAAATGAGAAGCTCGATGGTAAAAACTTAAACTGTAAGCTGCTGATTTTGGTTGGGGTAAACCCACTCATTATGTAATAAATAAAACATAAAATATAATAGCACTAGGTCTGGGTAGCGTTTAAAACCTAATATAATTAATGTTAAAATGCTTAGAAAGCAGTAGACAACAGGAGGAGATAACAGCATCACTTAAAAAGCAGGCCACCCTACAGTATTGACAGATTAGATGCAAAGGAAAATGCACCAATTACTGCAACGATATGTAACCAATAAATTCAAAATTAATCAGTAACAGTCAATACTATAATATGGCTCCTAACTCCCTTAAATATGCTCAACTAATTTATTATGTAAGGAGTGAATGCTTTAATTTGTGCAGCTACATTTACATTGTTTAAGTTATTTTATGTCTGTGGATATTTAAATGATTTAAATTTTAATCTGTAATAGCCTGTAAGTTTACGTTGTTAATGAGGATATAGCAATCTTTTAACAATAAAGTATATTTGATTTAATATTGAAGCACTTAAAATATTTTATATTCAGGACACGCCCTGTATAGAATAGCGGTAGGATTTTAAATTTAATTGCTCCTTTTATTGTCCACTTTAAAATTAGGATTGATTGATTAAGTTATGCAATCAGTAGGAAAGCAACAAATTTAAGCGAAACAACAGAGCCATTAAATTAATCAAAGAATTAGATATGAATGCATGAATTAAATGTCATGCAACACTGGCCTTTAAGTAAACTTGTGCTATATAGAGCAAAATAAATAAAGCAGCTTGACCCCGTATAAAAAAAAATTATAGAATTTAAATAAAGTTAATTAAATTTCAAGGTCAAGATTAATTAAATATAAACCAAATCTGTCATATTTTACATAAAATTGACAGTAGACAGGAAACAAAAAAAAAAAGAAAATAGGAAATCCTTTAGAATAGATAAAATGGGGTCGACCTATAATAGGTGCCCAGTGGCTTCCTATAGGAATCGTAAAATAATAAGAAATATTCGATTCTTAGCTAACGAGGCCCTTATACCCTCGGTTATACATTGAAAAAAAAAACATTTACCTGAGAAAAGCATGTGGTGTTTAATTACGGGACTTAGCAGTAATATACAGGGAAAATGATGAAAGAAAATGCCTGCACTTACCTATTCGGAGCTCCTATAGGGTCCTAATAATTGTTTTAGAGGGGGGTTCACAAGGTGGTGGGTGCTCCAAAATGTATTGCCCCTTTAGATCCTGGCGACCCGACTTGACTAAAATAAAGCCCCAGAAGGCACTTTAGGACTAAGGTTGACGGAATGGCACAGAAAAACAGCATGGTATTGCAAAACTTACCTCCCAACAGCGAACAAACGCAACGAAAAATCCCACGTAAGCGGTTTTCCTGCCTCCCATCATATCAACTACAAAACGAAGTGGAACTTAAGGGCGGTAGGAAATAATCTCTCAAAATTCAAAATCCGTTGAAGATGACTTGAATAGTCGTGGATTTAGAGAGGCTTCTTACTTCGTTCTACTGTTGCGTGCATTGCTTGCATTGGAGAGGTGCAATGGCCAGGCACTGTTCCTGCAATAGTTCACCCGAATGTGGTGGACACTAATGTAGGCTTATTGCTCCCCAGTGTACAGTGACCGTCACTCGAACTTGCGTAATAAATATCCGCGCCTAACAGTATGCCAATATTAGACGGAACGTTGAAAGTTGGATCCGCTATCTAGCAAAACTTTAGCCGAGACTATTTTTCCATTTTTACCTGCAATGTTTACTTGAGCCGTCGCTAACAGTACATTTGTCTGTTTTGTTGCCACTGCAGAGAGAGACACAGTGTGATTGTGACACACTTGGGCATTACCGTTTGAATTACCCTGTTCGTGACTATTACTCTGATAAGGTCGCGCATTTAAATTTCGTGAAGTTGAATTTTCTGCCTGAGAATTTGAAAGCGGCGCATTAAGGAGGATTTCAGATACATAAGACGTTGTACGTCTGAGAGACTTGCATTATCAATGATCAATCAATCAAAAATTTCCGAAAATTACCTCCATTCTGAAATACTCCCTTCGAAAGGTGGAACCTTGAAATCAGGCAACCTAACCCCTGAACTAATTTGCGGCTGCGCAATATTCGAAACTTTACTTTGTGAATTACTCTGTATATTTCATTCACAAGTTTTGCTCATTACATTTTTGAATTTTGTCAACGATAAGCAGTATCTATCCTCGACGTCACCCCTATCTACATCTTCTGGACTTAAATCCTCAATTTGGTCTTGAATTTCAGAGTAAGACTGAAAAGCTTTTTTTAATAACTCTTCCCTTATCGGGAATCGGGAGTTGCTGCATTTCGCTCTCAATGTCTTCATTGGCATTAAACCAATTTTGTAGTCTAGTAATTGAGGCCTTTGCCCTCCCGCGTTTTCTTTTTAAATCATCCGAAGTGGCTGACTCTTTGTCTGAACCTTCAGCTATCTTTTATCGAGTAATTGAATTTTCACAAAATAATTCAGATATGTAGATATAAGAACGTCGAGAATTATACTCAAAATACCTTCAACTTGTACAGAAAACATTAAATTGACTGGTCTAATGTTCGGCTAAACCGCCAAGAACCTTTTACGTTGGTACACGTTTACCTGTACCTACCGAACATAAAATTAAACAAGAGAATGTTAACATAAATCTACACAACGTTGACATTTACTTCAAATTGTAAGAAATATGAAGTTAAACAAAAGAATACCTACAAAAACTTATAGATTGTCGTAATTTTCTTTTCAACCACAAATATTCGACACCACCTATCATTGTGTTTGACTAGACAAAACAAAGTCCACATAAACTGTACTTAACATTGAAATTTATTTTAAAATCTGAAACGCGTATTTCACTGTTGTTTATTTTTTGTGAAAAATAAAATAAACAATAAAAAAAAATTATTTATTTTATTAAAAAAAAAAAGGAGGAGATGATATTCTTCAGCGATGCTGTGATGAGCACCGCTGAATAAGCCGAACCGCAACTTTAAAATTCACTAAAAAGGAAATTAGATTAATTATTGCAAGAAAAAAAAACTAATAAGTGGTGGTCAGAGAGCACGAGCAGCACTAGCTGAGGAGTACGCGTGCCAATTGCCCTAGCTCGCGGGAGGGGGTTTAACAAGCGCCACCAGCTTTGCCACAGGAAAAGCTGAAAACCTCTAAGATGATCGTGGAGCTACCTCTGACCGTGCAACCTCACACCGCGCAAACACAAGTTAAAAAACAAGAACAAAGAAAACTAAGGGTAGAGCTGCATAAATAAAACAAGTTGATTAAAAAAAAATTTTGCTGGCTTTATTAAATGAAAAAAATGGTGGGGGTTAGTATTTAAACCTGTACACTTATAAAGTGGGTGCAGATGGTGAACTTCTTCCAAGGGGAAGGAAGACCAGACAACAAGTAGTCGATAGATGTCAAAAAGAAGGTGTCGAAAAGACTCCATTAAAAAAAAGAAAAGAAATGTCTAAGCTAAGTGCTTATTAATAAAATTGACCTAGTTCCTTTTCCCTTCATATTGTAATTTTATAACATGATAATATAATTAAAATAGCAAAACCAACTAAATAGAAATAAACAAAAGGGAAGAGGAACTAAAAAAAGGTTCAAGCAACAAAAATGTTAAATTGTGAATTGAAATTTAAAGAAATAAGTCAACAAAGATAATTAATGCAAATAAATTAAAGTCCCAAGTTAAGTTTTGAATTAAGCCGAATAAAGTAAATTAATTTAATATTTAAGTTAGGTACCAAAAGAATAAAGTTAAATTACAAATTGAAATTCTCAAATTATTATCCTGGAGGGAAGTGACTTATTATTTCAAGCAATCCAGTACATCAGTAAATTTAAGTAATCAAATACATCAGTGAATTTTAGCAACCAAATCTTTAAATAAAATAAAATTATAAAGCCAACAAATAGGTACGCCTATGCACTAAAGTAACATCATCAATTAAAAATTAATTATATACACCAATCAGAGAAATATACAAATATATAGCACAAGTGATGTCAAAATATTAATATTAACACAGCAAACTAAGTATTAATTCAATTAAGCCAGGACATCATAAAAAAAAAGGAGTTACATAACCATGATATGATGCGATCAAAAAGAGAGATAATTAAACCCCAGTGCTACTATTAAAAAAAAACAACAGTACCAATCAAAAATGTCTCGAGACAAAGTGAAAATAAAGAATTTAGAAGTGTTAAGTATAAATAATGGAAGAAAGAATACCATAAACTCTTGACATATTGGTGAACTACCATTAAGTTAGACTACAATTTAGGCTTTACTGATTCTTATTCTTTTATAAACTTTAGTTGAAATTGTTGTACCATAGAGTAGCTTAAAATGTCCATTATCATAAAATTATAACAATGACTTATTGTTATGTAAAATAAGATAAATGAGAAGCTCGATGGTAAAAACTTAAACTGTAAGCTGCTGATTTTGGTTGGGGTAAACCCACTCATTATGTAATAAATAAAACATAAAATATAATAGCACTAGGTCTGGGTAGCGTTTAAAACCTAATATAATTAATGTTAAAATGCTTAGAAAGCAGTAGACAACAGGAGGAGATAACAGCATCACTTAAAAAGCAGGCCACCCTACAGTATTGACAGATTAGATGCAAAGGAAAATGCACCAATTACTGCAACGATATGTAACCAATAAATTCAAAATTAATCAGTAACAGTCAATACTATAATATGGCTCCTAACTCCCTTAAATATGCTCAACTAATTTATTATGTAAGGAGTGAATGCTTTAATTTGTGCAGCTACATTTACATTGTTTAAGTTATTTTATGTCTGTGGATATTTAAATGATTTAAATTTTAATCTGTAATAGCCTGTAAGTTTACGTTGTTAATGAGGATATAGCAATCTTTTAACAATAAAGTATATTTGATTTAATATTGAAGCACTTAAAATATTTTATATTCAGGACACGCCCTGTATAGAATAGCGGTAGGATTTTAAATTTAATTGCTCCTTTTATTGTCCACTTTAAAATTAGGATTGATTGATTAAGTTATGCAATCAGTAGGAAAGCAACAAATTTAAGCGAAACAACAGAGCCATTAAATTAATCAAAGAATTAGATATGAATGCATGAATTAAATGTCATGCAACACTGGCCTTTAAGTAAACTTGTGCTATATAGAGCAAAATAAATAAAGCAGCTTGACCCCGTATAAAAAAAAATTATAGAATTTAAATAAAGTTAATTAAATTTCAAGGTCAAGATTAATTAAATATAAACCAAATCTGTCATATTTTACATAAAATTGACAGTAGACAGGAAACAAAAAAAAAAAGAAAATAGGAAATCCTTTAGAATAGATAAAATGGGGTCGACCTATAATAGGTGCCCAGTGGCTTCCTATAGGAATCGTAAAATAATAAGAAATATTCGATTCTTAGCTAACGAGGCCCTTATACCCTCGGTTATACATTGAAAAAAAAACATTTACCTGAGAAAAGCATGTGGTGTTTAATTACGGGACTTAGCAGTAATATACAGGGAAAATGATGAAAGAAAATGCCTGCACTTACCTATTCGGAGCTCCTATAGGGTCCTAATAATTGTTTTAGAGGGGGGTTCACAAGGTGGTGGGTGCTCCAAAATGTATTGCCCCTTTAGATCCTGGCGACCCGACTTGACTAAAATAAAGCCCCAGAAGGCACTTTAGGACTAAGGTTGACGGAATGGCACAGAAAAACAGCATGGTATTGCAAAACTTACCTCCCAACAGCGAACAAACGCAACGAAAAATCCCACGTAAGCGGTTTTCCTGCCTCCCATCATATCAACTACAAAACGAAGTGAACTTAAGGGCGGTAGGAAATAATCTCTCAAAATTCAAAATCCGTTGAAGATGACTTGAATAGTCGTGGATTTAGAGAGGCTTCTTACTTCGTCGGCCGTTGGAAATCAAGTGACCACCGAACTATTTTAGGTTAGTGTCATTCCGTCTACCACCGAGAGATGAGGGAGGGGCGTCAAGCAGATAAAGCAAAATGCTCGGACCGAAAATAGGCCGGTTCACATACTAGCGAGTGATAATAAAATACGTCTAGTGGGTTCGACTATCCAGTTGCAAGTATTTAGGCTAAGTGAAATAAAACAGAGGTACCCAAATTTAGTTATTCCTTTATAATCCATGCAACCTCACTATAGATTTTAATTTATTTATCATATTATCTTAGAATTTAAAAACAATGCATAGCCCTAGTAGCTTCGGTTTTCAACAAATGGCCGCGTTGCTGAATATAAAGGCCAGTACCCTTTTTGAAAAACAGAAGTTAACTTAGAAAGTTTTATAACCAAACTGACAGGTAAACATTAAAATCCAAAAGAAGGAAATCTGCACAAAAATGCTGTTTCATAAGAAAAGACTGGATAACTATTGCAAGGGAGATTAGATGATTTAAGATATGGGCAAAATGAAATTCTGCCTAGCCAGAGACAAGGAGGGGAAGATCCTTAATATTAGGTAGGTGTCCACCCATATATAGTCAAATCTGGTCTTATCTGGCGGGTCCAAAGCTCACCGATTATATGAATCAATTCGAAAATTCCAGAGCTCATCAAAATGTTGTAAATAAAAACCAATATGGCCGTATATGGACAGCTGATTTTCCATAAAATTGAATGTTAATAGGTTAACCGTTAACTTGAAACTATCAGTCATAATAAAAATGACGGGTCTCGTTCCAAAATTAATTTCTCAGTGGTGCGTTCGTATTATTGCAGACGGTTAACACAATAGTTTTACATTTAACAAATTTAATAACCAAAATGATGGTGGAAAATTAGATAAACAATATACAGTAAAACCCCTGACTAGTGACCACCAAAAATGTCGATGAAATGTTAAATGAATTAAACAAATTTTAGTTTATTTCAGCAGATAATAATAAATTAAATATAAAAAAAAATCAAATTATACATTGGCTAAATTCTTGTTGTGTAATATCAGGCTAAGCCAATAAGCGCCCCGCTAAAAATAAGTGGGAGAAAGAAACGTATAAAGTCTAGACCGGTCTCAAAATGCGGGTCAAAAGTTCACGGATCATATAAATCAATTCGAAAATTCCACAGCTTATATCAAAATGCTGTGAGACTAACTCTTTGAGACTATGTAGGTATCAATATACCCGGAGAAAAGATACATAGTTTTATTATTTTAACTGTCGTGAAGTCGTGAAGATAGCCAGATATAATATTATTATTTTTACAAAAATTATGTACATAAATAGAACAGGGATGGCGAATCTTTATGTATTAACGTGCATTTTTTCTAAAGAAATGTTTAATGAGGCCATAGACGTGCCGTCGCAATTCGTAATATAATAATTCATAGTAAACTTTGTGATCGGTGGCGACCAAAATTTTATGTCGCGTGCCATTGGTTCGCCATCCCTGTAAATAGTATACCTTAAATGTATTTATTAAAAACGACAATAATAAACAGTGTAATTTATTTTGACAATTTTACTACTAAAACTTAAAAATTCAATGGCATTTAGTCTGATAAACTATTTCGAAAATGAAAGAAAAAGTGGAAATTGGCCAACCAATATGCAGGAAACCGTAGCGAAAGCACTGGGAATTAGTTTAAAGACTGTGCAGAATAATGTGCATGAAAGAAAGCATAATATAATACCGAAGAATACTAAAAAATATAAACAAAGAAAACCGTGTATAAACTAATTATAGACTAAAAACTGTCATCGTCACTTATAAAATCTGAAAAGTCCTCGTCGTCTGAGTCGTCTTCGAATGGAGCAATTATCATTGGCGCTACTTCGATATCTAGTACTTGTTCTCGATCCCACCAATCCCTTATTAATATTTCTGTATGTTCCACTGATTTCTTCCAGTACTCTTGTGTAATATGATCCAAATAATCTTGCCAAACTATTTGTACTTGGTCGGATTTAAGACCATCACCTATACATGTTTTTCATAATAAGACTTTGCCCCGGCCCATATTAATTCTATTGCGTTAAACTGGCAATGATATGGCGGCAGTCGTATAACCTCATGGCCATCTTCACGCAATATTTCATCTACCGCGTATATTCTTGGTTTTTTAAGAGAGTTTGCCATTGATAGGAGTTACGATTTAAGCATATTTGGTGAAGGATTTTAATTGTGTTTTTCAAGCCACTCATAAATATCATTTTTCCTCCAAGATGAAGTAGGCTGTTTATTTAAAATTCTTGAATGATATGATGCATTATCTAATACAATTAAAGACGGAGAATCCAAATTTGGTATCAATTGAAATTTTAACCATTTTTCAAACATTTCCCAATTCATATTATCATGATAGTCAGCACTTTTTGATGTTGAAGAAAAAATTAAGCTTGCACCTGGAATATATCCTGTTACAGAACCAGCATGTAAAATAATGAACCGCTTTTCCGTGCCACATCCCTTTTTCCTTTTCACGCTTTTCACAGAATCATCTTGCCAAGATTTTGAACAACTTCCATTTGAAAATATCCACGTTTCGTCTAAAAATACCACTTTTCTAAATTTCGATTTGTAATTCTCCGTATAGTTTTTTAAAAACTGAACACGCTGACTCACTATCTGTGGCTGCTCACATAAAAATCTTCGGTTACAGTCTTTCTTATAGCGAAAACCTAACTTTTTTATTAATTTTGATAGCGCTTCAAGTCCAATTTCCAAAACACCCCGAATTTTGAATGTCTCTTGTAAAACTGGAAGTGTTACATTGGTTTTTGATCTGTATAAATCGTAAATCACATTTCAAACTCCCATTTTAATATTTTCGCTTAAATCCTCAGTCTTTGGCTTTCTTCGTTTACATTTTTTAGTAATCTTGGGTATTATGTTATGTTGGAATAATAATTAATCCAGGTATACTTTAGGTGCCACCTTGACACCTGACACAAAGGTATTACATTTTTATATTGTAGTTGGCTAGTAGTAACAAAAAAGTCGTAGTTATTATGAATTGTATCCATGTGCTCAGTTTTCTTATAATTTCTCCTAGTTTAATTTTACTATTTTTAAATAAATGCCCGAAATAGAGAAGAAGTATTTATTTAACCAATAGGTTATGGGCCCAGGCATCGTGGTAAAAATTGATGTTGAAAAGTAACATATTTGTTAGTGGTCGACGTTCTGGTTTGACGGTTTTAACCAAGTGAATAGGAATACCCAAAATGGCTGAAGCAAGTGGAATTCAGGTGAATTTTGAGAAGCTGAATGGCCGGGAAAACTATAATAATTGGAAGTTTGGTATGAAAATGACCCTAATCCATGAAAATTTATGGAAATGTATAAAAGGATATGCTGGTGATGATAAGTCTACAGAAGCAGAGAAGGAACGGTGGAAGCAAAAGGCATTAGCAAAGATTTGTCTAATGGTACAGCCTTGTGCATATTCACATGTACGATCTGCGAAAAATGCAAAAGAGGCATGGGAAAGTCTAGAAAAGGCATACGAAGACAAAGGTTTGTCAAGAAGGTTAAATCTTATAAAGTCACTTGTAAGATTACGACTTAAGAATTTTAACACAATGGAAGCCTATGTTAATGAAGGAATGTGTCTAGCTCAGAAATTAGCAGATATGGGGCAACCTATGGACGATGAATTTTTAGGTGTTATTCTCTTGAGTGGACTGACATCTGATTATGATCCCATGATAATGGCACTAGAAGGATCTGGTACTAAAATTACCAGTGATTTTGTCAAGGCAAAGCTATTGCAAGATGATAAATATAGCAAAGAAAACCAAAATGGGCAAGAATCAGCTTTGTTGTTGAAGAAAAAGACATTCACGAAGAAAAACGTAAAATGTTTTAAGTGCGGATTAATGGGGCACTATAAATCACAGTGCAAAAAGGGTGATAATTATGAAGCAAATCAGGAAAAGCGTCACTACAATGGTAGATATAAAAAAACAATGAAATAAGAAGCTCTTCAAATAGTGTTAGAACCCAATATATCAAATACAAATAGCTGGTTTATAGACTCTGGTGCAACATCACACATGACATTTCAAGAGGAAATGGTGCAGATTGACAAAAAAAAGGTCCAAACAGATATAGTTGTCGCCAATAATCAGTCAATAGCAAGTTTAGGTGTTGGCAATGCAACTGTCAATACAAAAAGTGGTGTTAAGACCATTTCAGAAGTATTTTATGTTCCAGAGCAAATTTACTTTCAGTAAGTAAAATGGTAGAGAAGGGGCGTGCCGTAGTATTTAGCTCAGAAGGATGCACTGTTTATGACTCAGAAGATTTACAAGTAGAAGGTAGAGTCATAGTAACTGGTTCAAATAAGAATGGCCTGTACGAGCTTGACTTAGCTCGAGAACAGACATACATTTCTAGAGAGAATTCCGAAGAGTTATGGCACAAGAGACTTGGTCATTTAAACAGAGTTAGTATGAAACTTTTACATAAAGGAATGGCTATAGGTGTCAATTACAAGGAAGAACGAGGTGAACAGTGTAGTACGTGTTTATTAGGTAAACAGTGTAGACAACCCTTTCCAAAGACAGGAGCAAAACGAGCCAAAGAGATGCTAGAGTTGGTTCATACAGATCTTTGTGGACCAATGCCAGAGGCGTCATGGAGTGGCGCAAGATATATATTCACACTCATAGATCATTATACTCGAAAGATTTTCATATACTTCTTAAAGTCAAAATCAGAAGTGTGTGAGGTCTTTAAAGAATTTCAAGTGATGGTAGAGAACCAGACGGATAAAAAGATCAAAAAGCTTCGTAGTGACAACGGAACAGAATATGTAAATGCTGGTTTTGAAAAATACTTAAAATCAAAAGGAATTCAGCATCAAATGACAGTCAGATATACTCCTGAGCAGAATGGGGTGGCTGAGAGAACAAATAGAACAATTGTAGAAAAGACCAGATGTCTAATGCAAGAATCTAAAGTAGATGAGAAAATGTGGGCCGAAGCAGCTAATACTGCAGTATATTTAAAGAATCGGTCACCACATAAGGCAGTCAAGGGTATTACACCGGAAGAAAAATGGACAGGTGAAAAGATAAACCTAGGGAATCTTAGGGTATTTGGTTGCATAGCTCATGCACATATTCCAGACCAATTGAGGAAGAAATTTGATTCAAAAAGTAAGGTTTTTGTTTTTGTTGGATATTGTGAACTGACAAAAGGATATAGATTATTTGACCCTGAAAAACCTGGTCGAATCGTCAAATCACGTGATGTGGTATTTTTTGAACATCAGTTTATGATAGACAAGAATAAAATTATCTTACCAGTCGAGAAGAAGTCTATTCCAGAAACAATGTTACCCATTGACGAGCCGATTTCAGAAGTAATGTTACCCATTGATGAGCCTATTCCAGAGGCCATACTACCTATTGATGAGCCTATCCAAGATGAAAATTTTGTAGATGAAACTGATGAATTTATACCAAGACGATCTCAACGAGAAAGAAAGGAAAAAGTGTTCTCTGATCATGTAGTATATCAAGTTTCACATACATTGGGTGTTCCATATTCAGTTAGAGAAGCCTTGGAGAGTACCAAGAAGGATAAATGGAGGCAAGCTATGGAGGAGGAATACCAGTCCATGATGGAAAATAAAGCTTGGACATTAGTGGACAAACCACCAGAAAATAAAAAAATAGTGCAGTGCAAGTGGGTGTTTAACGTCAAAAGCGGTGCTAATGATGAATTGCGTTATAAAGCCAGATTGGTAGCTAAGGGTTTTACGCAGCAATATGGTGAAGATTACACTGAAACTTTTGCGCCAGTAGTTAGAAACTCTACGGTAAGGTTATTATTTGCATTGTCTGTAAATTTAGATTTAAAAATTGATCATGTTGATGTCTCAACAGCTTTTCTAAACAGTGATTTAGAAGAAGAGATTTTCATGACCCAACCAGAAGGTTTTATTCAAAATAATGATAAACATAAAGTTTGTTTCCTTAATAAAGCAATTTACAGTCTTCCAGAATGTGGAACAAGACTGTGGACCGAGCCTTGACTGGTTTGGGGTATGAAAAATCAAGTTATGAATCTTGTGTTTATTTTAAAAAAATAGAAAAGAGTTTAGTAATAATTGCCTTATACGTAGACGATTTTCTTATTTTTTCAAATAATGACCAGGAAAGAATTAAGCTAAAGGTAGCCTTGGCAGATAACTTTAAAATTAAAGATTTGGGAGAACCCAAGAAATGTTTAGGGTTAAACATAGAAAAAGGTGAAGATGAGTTAAAAATTAATCAAAAGCACTATATTTTAAAATTATTGAATAAATTTGGTATGTCAGAAGCAAAAATTTCATTAACTCCTCTCGAACCTAACCTTAAGTTAGAAAAGGGCTTAAAATGTGATGAAAGTATACCATATCGTTGCTTAATTGGGTCTTTAATGTTTTTGGCTGTAAATTCAAGACCAGATATCGCATTTTCAGTCAGTTATCTTAGTCAGTTCAATAATTGCTATACAAATGTTCATTTTCAGCATGCAAAGAGAATTTTGAGATATTTAAAGGGTACTATTGATAAAAAATTAGTTTTTATGAAAAATAGTACTGATATCTGTGCGTTTACTGATGCTGATTGGGGCAATGATATTAACGATGGTAAGTCATATACTGGATATTTTTTTTTAAATATGCAGGGGGTGCTATTTCATGGGAAGCAAAGAAACAACACTCAGTTAGTCTTTCTAGTACAGAGGCAGAGTATGTTGCCATTTCTCAGGCATCAAAAGAAGCTGTTTTCATTAAAGGTTTTTTGGAAGAATTGTTAAATATTAATAATCCAATTTTAATTTATAATGATAACCAAAGTGCACAGAAGTTAGTATCAAATCCCGTATTTCATAATAGAACAAAACATATAAATATTAAATATCATTTCATTAGGGAATTAGTTGAAAAAGGGCTAGTAAAGCTTGATTATATGCCTACTAATGAAATGATTGCTGACATTTTTACAAAAGGTTTAACCAATACTAAGCATAAATTGTTTGTCTTAGGTTTGGGCCTAATGTGAATGTGAGTATCACTGGATTAAGGGAAAGTGTTGGAATAATAATTAATCCAGGTATACTTTAGGTGCCACCTTGACACCTGACACAAAGGTATTACATTTTTATATTGTAGTTGGCTAGTAGTAACAAAAAAGTCGTAGTTATTATGAATTGTATCCATGTGCTCAGTTTTCTTATAATTTCTCCTAGTTTAATTTTACTATTTTTAAATAAATGCCCGAAATAGAGAAGAAGTATTTATTTAACCAATATGTTATGTTTTTTTTTCATGCGCAATTCTCTGCACAGCCCTTAAACTAATTCCCAGTGCTTTGGCTGCTGTTTCCTGAATATTGGTTGGCGAATTTCCACTTTTTCTTGCATTTTCGAAATAGCTTATCAGATTAAGTACCATTTTTTTTGCTTGGGGATGCAAAAACCCAGAATATTTTTCATTTTGTCACAAACTGTCAAAGTTACAAAACTGACATCTTTAAATCAAGACGAAGGTGGCAGGTACTTGGGCAGGTGCAAACTTTTGTGAATCGCTGAAAATTAAATACCTATCCTTTTCTTTCATGCCAAAATTGCATATGTCTGTCATATTTGTCTGACAGATTTTATTTGGTTAGTATGATTAAACGCAATAAAAGAAAAGAAAAATTGAAAGTATGTCTTTGTTAAATCGTAAACCCGCCAGATAAGATCAGATTGGACTCTAGCACCATATTTTCTACGAATATTCTACAAAGCTTTCAAAGCGGCTGTGAATATTCGTCAGTTTCTAGGAACATTCTTGAAAAATGCTCAAAAGTATTATTCACAGATTATTATTCTGGGAACATTCATTTATGAATATTACAGAAACATTTTATTTTGAACAATCTGATAATATTAGGTTTTAAATATTCCCATAAAGAATGTTCTTAAATTATTCTATGATTTTTCTTTTAATTCTTGAAGTTTGAGTCACTACTGGTGTTTCCGCTAAATGTTTGATAACCATTTACATAACCTGTGTGACGTTACGACACTACAGTAATGTGACAGCTAGTAATCCTAATCAAATTAAGAATTTACAAAATTCTATAGTATTAACAAGCATCGTAATTTAAATGATTTGTCACAACGCTGCCGGTTTATTTAAAGAATTCTTCATACAGAACTGCCTTTTTAAATTGACTTTTTATTTTATAGTTGAATTAAAATATTAATTTTGAATTTCCCGCCACCCTATGAACGTCTTGTGTTCGCAACCGAACGTTTTGATTTGCGGAACAGTGCGACGTGCTCGACCAGTTATAAAATATTCTGCCCTTTGTCGGTTGCGGCAGGTGAAACAGAGATAACGCCTAAATTTATTGCTATTCGTAATTTTCGTGCAGCCCCGATTTCTTTGCCCGAACCCACGCGTAGATATGTGGTTTTAATGTTTTATACTTTATTCCCAAAGTTCGTGTTCTTATGTAGGTATAATACACAATACACCTGTGGATGGAAATTATTGATAACAGATAAGTACCTGATATTCATATGTTTGTTTGTTAAAATGCCTAAATCTTGTAGAAAACCGAATATATAATATGTGTATGCCGTGTATAGGTTAGGTGAACCTAACCTAATTTAGTTTATCTCTGGTTTGTGTAGTTATTAAACTTGATTTGAATCTATCCTCTTTGATTTTAATAGGTGTGAGATTATCAGTACGTATAGTATATAAGGAAGTATAAACATTAAAAACCAGTTAAAAGAAAAAGCCAAAGTTTTGGAGAATCAGTTAGACGATTCAACTTTAGACTTATTTAGCTTGTTGCCAATAAATGAACAAAAGAAAATGAACAATAATTATTAAAGAGAACTGGCAAATGACCAAATATTTAAAATGCTGGTAAGTAAATACTTGTGTAAAATATGCTAACGAAATTCTTGGGCAAAGATTTCACTTAATATCTACATACCTACCATTCTCTTCCATTTACTTATGCCTTTTATATTTTAGGTAGGAAACTTAAGAAAAATTGGCGGAACCAATTTAACAGACTTTACAAACAGAAATGTTTACAGCACGAAATAATGCAACTTTAAAGTCGATGTAGGCATAAGGGCAAATAACCATTTGAGATTGACAGAAAAGCCTTAATTCACCAAGTTAAGTAGGTATATCTATTTTGCAACTTTTAGAACTCAGGTTCAAGAGGTAGTCCATATTTAAAGAGACATTATTTTATTAACCAAAAAAAAACAACACTAATTCGCAGTCTCATCAAATTTCCTTACGCTTACTATATTAACTTTAAGCACGGAAATATAGCTATATTTTCTGTGCTTAAAGGTTACATGTTTCGGCCTCTTATATCAGCATTATCAGGCCAAGCACACAGAACAAATAATTAAAAAGAAAACAAACACATGTAACGGAACATGTAACCTTTAAGTTTATATATAATAAACATTAGGAAATTTGACGAGGCTGCGACTTTAGGCTGTTTTTTTTTTTTATTTTCAGGATAAATATAAGGCAAATGAGGAAAGGAACAAAGTGACTCAATTATATATCTGTCAACGTTTTGTTTTATATTAAAACTTTCTCAAGGGTCAATAGAAGAGTTCCTTAGGTTGAAATTTGTTTGTTCATATTTTACGGTAGTAAATCTATAAATGGGTCCAACACTATGTTTTCTCGAAAATGTTCATTTATTATATACAATGGGAGATACCTATATTGATTCATTCATAGTTTTTTCTTTTAGGTACTAGAAATACTGCAAGTTGGAAAGAACCCACTAACTTTAAAAGAAATCGACGGTAAAACCAGTATTTACCTTTCCAAAGCAAAATACAGAATAAAAAAAGACACTGGCAAGATCGAGGGTCCACTAATAGAATTTGTATAAATACTAATATTTTTTTAACTCATTAAAAAATTAGCACTAAAATACTACTTTTTTTTATTTAAAAAATAATTAATTACTTCTAGCTATAAAATATAAGGCATTTTAAATTTTGATTTCGCCGTTAGAAGATGCCTTTTAACACTACCATAGAGATTTCATCGAAAGTTTACGTTGGTGTAAAAATGGAAAATATGGCCTTTTTTGGATAATGGAATATTATATTTTAGGAATGTTCGACGAATTTTTTAGTATTCTTGTTTGAATATTCTTATATTTATTTTAATTATCCTTGGAATGTTCTATCTGAATATTCCTGGAATTTTGTAGATTTGTCACATTTCGGAATTCTAGGAATATTCCTGGTGGAAGATTAGATATTGTGGGCCTATTAAAGGAATAATCAATTATTCTTTTTTGAAAGTTCTGATAATATTCTGAGATAATCTTGTGCTGTACGGGCAGTTTCATATAGGAAACACAACATTAAACGTTTTACTAGTTTTAAAAGCTAAGATTCAAGTCAGATATGTGATATAAGGTACTATGATTAAACCAGTTCTATCAGTTTGTTAGTGACAATTGAATTGTCACAAATCTAACAATATACAATTTAACTGAACTTGCATTTACGTAAACAAAGACAATATAAGTACATAACCAAGACAACTTACAATTGTTACAGCACTTACTGCTTCTTCTTGGCAAGATTGACCTGTTTGGCCACCTGGAGCTCGCCTGACAAGCTTAACACAGCTATAAAATACTAACGCACATTTACACCGCTGTCTTGATCTATCCAATCTAGAACAAGTTCAGACACACTACCGCACTGTGAAAATCTGGGACCCCTGCAAAAAGACTGCTTGACAGTTCGGACTATTTTCACACCGCTGACATAACGGACAGTCTGGATGAACTTACTTGAGGCGAAATCCGTGTCAAAGGACCATGTGCGAGCCTTGGCTTTAAAATCCCACTCTCAGCAACAATGAATACCTACTATTTCTCCATAGGGTGATTCACTGATTCTTTTTTCTACTTTCACTCTCAAGAAAACACTTTTCTTCACAGAAGCATTTCTTTATTCTACCGTACCGTCATACAGTCTACGTTGTGCGTTTATTATTTCGCTCCCACTTTAAATTAGTTTTTTAACCGTTTAACGCGTGTTGAAAATGTTAGTTCTTTGATAATTTATTTCTAAAGACTTGTACTATGCAAGCCTGTGTTTAAAATAATGATTCCGGTAATTATAAGAGCGAAACGAAGGAAAAAGGAACAAACGTTAATAACCAAAAAGTTCCTTCTGTTAGTTTTAATAAGCGACGTCATATTTGTTGTATATATTTTTTGTGCTGCTACGGATTTTATCGCCTGAAATTTTAAATGTGAACATTGTTTGTTTTTTTTCCTCTTTATTCTGAGACATTTTATGAATGAAGCATATTCTGGCCAGGACTGTACTTATTTATTTATTTACGACCTTTATTTGAATCTGAATAAAATAACAAAAGCAATTTTAAAAGAAATATTACTTGATCATGGCATCAAAATTAAAATTTTGTGGTAAACTTCAACAGAACCTGTTATGCATTGTTTGTCGCAATCAGTTTCATCCAAGCTGCTGTGAACGTATTACCGCACACACAGTAATAAACAAGAACCTCATTTGGTGCTCAAAAAGTTGTGCCGAGAAAGCGTTGGAAAGCGATTCTACCAGTGAGGTTGATAGCTTAAAACAAATTATCTCTGAACTACAACTTGAAATTGATCAGAAAAATGAATTTATAAAAAGGCTAAAAAAGAAATCACCTGCTTTTGAAGATGATGCTATAGAGCTTGAAGATAAATACCTGCGTGACATTGAATCCCAGCGGACAGAAATACAGAATCTTAAGACTGAGTTAAGGACGTTGAGACAGGAAGATGGTAAAAATACAACCGTGCCACAAACTACACATAACTCTTGCCGAGGGCCTCATGTCTCGCAAAAAAATGTGTTAACACAGACTGAACACAAAAGCTACATAACCGATCTTACAGAGATAAACTTAGAGCTGACTGAAGAAATTTCTCATCTTAGAAATAACGTTGAAACTCTGCAGCAGAGAAAACTTAGTGATGAGAGGGCTATGGAAGATCTAAAGAGGGATTCGGAAGAGCTTAATGATTTGAACGGAAAGATGATTGAAACAATACGAATTTTGGAATCGGATGTCAATACTTATTCTGCTGAGCTGTCTGGGATAAAGGCTCATTCCGCTAAAATAAATATGTTAACTAACGGTCCTCCGTATTCCCCTGCCAATCAAAGAAATGGTGACACCAGCAGCATAACGACAGAGCTGATGCATGATGATGGTAAGCAGGGAGAAGTTGGGAACAAGTTGCTTCTTCTTAGTGACGATGTCGGGCGGAACCTAAATGGGAGCCTTAAAAGGCCTTTCTCTTCAAGACACATAGACCTAGTCATAGAGTGTATACTTAAACCCGGTGCATGTTTAGATAATGTTACTCACGATGTTGTTTCCTTAACCAAGAATTATAATCTTGATGACTTTGTGATCATTTTCGGTGGTTCAAATGACCTTTTTAATAATAAATATCTGTCTTTGACTTTGCTGCTGAATGTAATTCGTGCCTGTGTGCACACCAATATTATAATGTTTTCAGTACCATATGTTAGGAATAATTATAAATTAAATCGTAAAATTTTTAGCTATAATAGTATGTTGAGAAATTTGTGTTGTAAATTTGATAGTGGATCGGAGGGTTTTGTCTATTTTACAGGCATAAACTCTAAGAACGGTACTAGGTTGAGTAACTATAGCATCTGCAAGGAAGTTTTTAATCTTTTTATTAATAAAAATCAAACACAAAAAAATTTAATATTCATTAAAACAATTCATTTCAACGGACCAAAATATTGTTTGTCAGACTCTTGTGCTGCCTTTAAGGGTAGCACGGATGGTTGTGGTGGGACCTCTGGAGAATTCGATCACTTTGTGTCAGAAAAAGTTTCTGTTGGCATCCCGGAAGCCAGTGATGGTGATGAGGATTTTTTGGAGGTTCTTCAGTCTCGGCTGGTGGTCGATTAGCCGTCAATCAGGGTCTAAGGGTTACGCTACTTTTACTTAACATTCAATCTTTAAGGGGTAAAACTAGCGAGTTACATTTGCTTTTGGAGGAATACAATGAGCCTGACGTGCTCCTTATTACCGAGCATTGGCTGAGGCAGGGTAAGGTCATATGCTTGCCGAACTATGTTATACTAAGTTCTTATTGTAGGTCTGAATCTCTTAACGGAGGTACAATGATTTTACTAAATGAATCTTTTTTAGAAAATAACAATTTTCAATGTGTAACAAAATTTAATAATCAACTGTCTGAAAAATCGTTTGAGTTTTCCTTGATATTCTCAAAGATTCTAAATTTGTATATTTTTTGTATTTACCGCTCACCCTTGGCAGGGGTAGATGTGTTATTGTTACACCTACACTCGATATTAACACAAATACCAGATTCTGCCCAAATAATAGTAGCGGGCGATTTTAACATTAATTTTGATGACAAAAGCTCCCTTAATACATTGAGATTGTGCAATATGCTGACCTGCCATAACTTGAACATGCATGTAGGATCTCCAACCCGGTTTTCTCAATTTTGATTATCTACTATTGACTATATGTGTTCAACATTTAATTTAAATAATTTTAAGTGCATGGTTGGTAATGCCGGCTTGTCTAATCACGAAGCCGTGGTGGGTAGTGTCACTTTGGATAGTAAAATGACTGGCATTTCAAGGTATAGGTACGGCAGATTGTTTAGCGGAAGCAATTATGATCGTTTTAGACGGATCTGTGCTGGTGCTTGTTGGAGTAGCGCTCTAAACTCACCCGACCCTATTGACTCATTTAATGTACTGATCACAAATTCGTTTAATAGCGCCTTTCCAAAACAAAAAATTAAAATTAAAAATAACAAAAACAATGGATAACTAGGGGTCTAAGAACCTCAGCAAAGAACCTTCGCTCACTTCATATGATTCGAAAATTTACAAATAATAACGTATTTCATCAATACTTCAATAAATACCGCTTACTTTACCGTAAACTGATAAGAATGGCTAAAGATATGTATTATGCCGAGCGACTTGAGAGATCGGGAAGTAGACAGAGGGACAGTTGGTCTATTGTCAATGACATCCGCCACAAGGGAGGGCACACTCAACTGTCTGAGGGACCTCAGTTATCACTCGATGATATTAACAACTATTATTGTACAATTGCCGGTAAATTGACAAGCAACATAAATCCTGCTATTGACCCAATGACTTATTTAAATAAGGTATCAGTAAAATAATCGTTTTATTTTTTTCCTACAGACTTATATGAACTTAAGGAAACGTTCACGGAAATAATAAACAAAAATTCAGCTGGAGAAGATGAAATATCCGTTAAAATATTATATATGTATAAAATTTGCCCGAAACAGCGCCGAGGGTGTTGGTTGAGGCAATCAATATGTCTTGGGAAACGGGAAATTTTTCCTCGTATTTGAAGTGTACCAAGGTTATTTCCCTCCATAAGGGGGGTGACTCTAAGGAGCCATCTAATTATCGACCCATCTCATTGGTATCGACCCTTTCAAAGATAATTGAAAAGACGGTTAAAAAACGCGTAAAATCATTTATTGAAAATAACGGTATTCTTAATATTAATCAGTTCGGATTCCAGCAAAATAAAAATACCAATGATGCTATATTTTGTCTTTTGGAGGGTGTCTACGGAGATATAAATAGAGGGGGGGTTACCGCGGTAATGTTTTGTGACATATCAAAGGCCTTTGACTGCGTGAATCATGGGATACTGCTGCGGAAGCTCAGTCGTTATGGTTTCAGGGGAAAAACATTTAACTGGTTTGAATCCTATCTTGGGGGCAGAAGTCAAAAGGTTTTCAGGGGTTCTGTTTGTTCTGAGAGCCGAGTGATTGACTGGGGAGTCCCTCAGGGTTCAGTGCTGGGACCAGTTCTCTTTCTTTTATATATTAACGATTTGGCGTCTATCGACATTGGGGGAGAGTTCACACTTTTCGCTGACGATACTACAATATTATCGCACTCTAACAATGCTCTTATGTTAAAAAACATTATTGCCTCAGATTTGGTTAAGGTCAAAGAATGGTGTGATTCAAACTTGCTGTCTCTAAACGTCGAAAAAACAAATGTAGTTGGTTTTAAGTGTTCTATGGAGGGCTTGGTCATTGGTGACCCATCCCTTGTGAATTGCCCTAGTACTAAGTTTCTGGGCCTTGTCATTGATAGTGGCCTTAAATTTAAGAGTCATATCAGGGCACTGAGCAGGAAATTGGCTTCGGCATGTTTCGCACTCAAAGTGGTAGTTAATGAACTTGGTTCAAATATTGCGAAATCAGTTTACCACGCGCTAATAAAATCTCATCTGAGACATGGAGTTGTATTTTGGGGGTTCTCTAGTCAGCAACTGCTCGGTGTTCTGTTTGTTTTGCAGAAACGCGCAGTGAGATGCATTTGTCGGGCCAAACCCAGAGACTCATGCAGACCATTGTTCTTGCAGAAAAGAATATTGACACTAACATCATTGTTTATTTTGGAGACTGTCATTTTAATGTTTAGGATGAGATATAGGTTTCTGAATACTGACTCCTCCTACACGACACGACAATATCGTAATCTGCCTCTGCCAATATCATCCTCAACCCTTACAAAAAATCGATTGTATATGAAAGTGTAAAAATATATAATCATTTACCTAATTACTTAAAGGACCTACAGTCACTTAAATTATTTAAGAGGTCTGTGACGCGGATGTTGTTGGAGAAGGCTTACTATTGCCTGGAGGAATATTATTCCGATGTTCCGAGTTTTGTTTAAGGGTTTTATTTGATATCTTTAGATAATTGTTGACATACCGTAAATAACCAAATTTTAATTGAATAATCAAACTTTAATGCCTGCCCTTGTTTTTTTTTTTTTTTTAATGTTATTAATGTATATTATTGTTATTATAAAAAGATATAAATATATGTATATTATATAGATAGACTTTGTCAATGAGAATTTTGTATTCTTTGGACAATAAAGTATATTTGATTCGATTTGATTTGAAACTATGCCATTGGAACAGATAATGTCAGGTGTTTACATAATTTATGAAATCGTACTACTACTCCACATGACTTATCATCGATTAACTAATCAATGGCCACACACAACTAATCATACTTAAGGGGGTTCATGTAACCCGCAACAAACTATTACGCTTTTACTTCAACAATTTTTGCAATAGGTTGACAACTCACGACTTCTTAGACTCTTAGACTCTTTGACGCTGATGGCCCAAGGAATCCTTGGGGAGAAGACGTTCAGCCACGAAAAGAATCTGTAACTCGAGTCACTCTTTGAAAATACTCGGCGCTACTGGCCTGAGAAATCCGTGAGGACAAGACGTTTCGCCACTAAGAGAAGTCTAAAACCTACTGACTCGCTTTTCTAACACGTACGCAACGTATAATATAACGATCGCCGGTCGCCGTTTTCATAATTATTGGAACACCGATCTTTACCGCTCTTCAATCGAACCGAATAGTCATATATCTACTGCTTGCTGGCTAAACGCAAGTTAAAGGTCTATAAAAACGTAAACAAGCTATTTTGTAATTAAGGGTTTTCTATTGTATTATTTTACCGAAATGATTATTAAATGCGACGTAAATTCGTAGTTAAGTTTTTATAATATTTTAAAAGATGAGTTTTATTTATTTCTTTAGAACAATAAAATATTACCCAAATGCGGCGTTGCCGATATTATTAACTTTTCACTGAAATTCGATTATGGCTTTGGTCTAATTACTAAGCAATATTAGGAGTTTGAATTATGTTAATTAGTCTTAAAATGCACATGCATGTTTCCCCAATAGTGGCTTTTATCTTGACGGGATTCAAGCGAATCTTTCAAACCGAAAGCCATTTTTCCAGCTCGATTATGTGATGCTGTATCCGGCTGACGACAATTCGCGATGATTTAGTAGTCGAAGTAATTGCTGTATCGTCAGCGAATCGGCATCCAAAACCCCCATTCACGCCGGTTAGAAGCCAGATGAGATCCGATATCTCGTTGGGGGAGTTACGCACTCCCCAGTCGGTAGGTCACAACTGATAACTTAGGGCCGCACAAAACCAGGGGTTGATAGCCCTTGGAGGGTGCAGGCTGAGATGGTTGTCGTAACTGAGGACAGTGGTTCGGAACCCACGTTAAACTGTAGGTCCCCTCGGGAATGGCCCTGGTACTGAACAAAGAGGTGAAATTCCCAAAACAAACAAAATATAATATCAACATTATTCAAAAATTTTTTTTTATCCTATTAATTTTGATATTGAAATGGCATGGAAATATGGCAGCATAGTGCACTATTAAAGGAAATAGGTAATTTAACGGAATATGTAATTTAACTGGTTGATACGGGTTGCGTGTCGTCGCACAAACAAGCGGCCGATATTTGTGTGTGTCAGTGGAGTAGTGATACAACGGGCAAGAGTTATTCAGTTTTTATAAATCTATAAAACATATCGATATAGTACGCCCATGACTACACCATGTTTTAAAAGATCGTGCCCTCCCCACCGATATGTCGTAGCCACAAACTCGGGTGTACCCTGTACATGATTCTTGAAATTTCATGAGATTTATAAGTGAATGATAAGTAAAAAAAAGCTAGAAATTATTATTTATTAAAATAATCTGATTACGAATAATAATAATCTCTTTAATTTTTCAATAAAAAAAAAACCTTGTTTCTATTGAAAATTTGGACATTTTTTTTTCAGTACGTACCAAACCTGCTAACTTACAACTTGATGAGTCGATTAAAAAGTTTCATTCCGTCCAGGCTACGAAAACTTATACTGCGTTCTGCAATGCAATCTTTTTCTTCGATCAGCTCCTCTGGCGTTCTTTTATATCTTCTTGCGACCGCGGAGTAAATCTAAGCTCTTTTTTTTCCACCTCTGCGAAGCCGTCGAGTTAAATCTTTACTCCGATTTCTTGAAGAGAGCTCGCAGATCTACTTGAAATTTGTTGGTGGGGATGATGGTTTATTAATTAATAACCTCACTTTATGATTTGTTTGCGCCGGAACAAGGTTTTTTTCTCTTTACATAAGTATAAATTTGTATAAGAACAGTTTCAAAATGGATAATATTGATTACTATTACTGCTGGTTATCAATTTGCAACATAGGGGATATAATGGTCCATGAATTCCGAATCCGATTATGACGACGAGGTCATATTATTGGAAAAAAATTAAAATTGTGCAGAAGACTGTCTATCATTTTGAGGACCACCAATTTAGAGAATATTTTAAAATGTCGCCGTCAACCTTTCAACATGTATTGACTAAGATATTTTAATAGGGACCACATGCACATAGATTCACACAAAAGAGGCTGTGGGTATACCTTCTGGCTATCCAGAAATTGATTTTCCAAATAGCCAATGTTGATAGTTTTCGGTAGGTATATTTTTTTGACTTTCAGGATTTAACCAAAGTAATCTGCCATCATCTGTTTGCTCTTGACTGTTCTTTAATTATTCCGTGCTCGATATTATCGCTGCCAGATCTCGAACCACGTGACTCTAGATTTACCTTTTTCCAATCTCATCTCCTAGATAATTATTGCAGAACGCAGAATTATATGGTGAAGGTCGTTCCCCGTTCGTTTAGTTTTTCAACCGGACACTGATGGCGCTATTGTAGGGATTTCGTTTTATAAGGTTGTTCATAGCCTAACGTTGGTAGCGACTGTGTTATATATTACACCTGTTTGTTTGTTGCACCTGTTGGTTAAGTTGTTATGTATAGTTGTCAAAATGTGTTATTTAATGCCATGCTATATTATAATTAAATAAAGCATATTATTGAATTTATTTAACTAAAATTAATAAATTTCGACGACCTGAAAGATTTGATACTGATCAGAGCTCTCCTGGATTTATAAACTCGAAAAGTTGACGAGGTTGAAGTTATTTTCAAGTTGGTGAGGTTCGATATTCGATAGTCCAGAATATGACATTTATAAAGGCATTATCTTTTTTTTTAAAGTTCAAAAAGCTGTTGTTTGATTGGTTGAAATTTTTGTCCAATAGAGTCATAGTTGTGACAATCCGATTTTGTCACAAATGAATTATTATAATCTAATACCTCATATCACATGTCTGACTTGTATTGTGTCTTTTAAAAATTGTATTTTGCCTTTTTAGAACAATGTTTGGTTCCCTGTATAAAGGTAAATACGTACCTAAGGTCAACGGCCTCTGTTTTCGTTGTCTTTGACCAAGCAGGGCTACATTATCCTCCTATTTTAAATCACATATCTCCCTGGAATACACTATCCGAGACTTATACTAGTATTTTATTATGTATTTCAAAAATATTTCCTTGTTTACAATTTTCATTTTAACCTGTCAGATTGGCTAATGAATTTTCCAGGTTAATATTCTTCTTCTGAAAGATGTTTGGGGCATAATACTCGGCAACCGAACTTCAACGACCGTTTCTCAAATGGCAAGGATATTTTAGGATTTAGTTTTTTTTTTTTAATTTATAATGGATTGTATGGATTACGAATTGATTTCTTATGTAAAACTAAATTTGGGTACATCTGTTTCATTTCTCTTGGCTTGGAATATCTGCAATTGAATGGGCCAGGCTCTAAAGACTTCATTCTATGTCACCGCCAGTGTGTGGACTAACCTCTTTTCGGCTCGAACGGCAAATCTGGCCGGAAGTGGGTCGCCCAAAATTCGCTTTATCCCTCTCCACCTCTCTCTGTCGTTTTTTTTGTCTCTCACATCCTGTTAACGGCACATTTTTTAACTTTTAACCTGAAATTCTTCAGTGACCTTACTTAACTTCCAGCGATCGACGAAGCAACAAGCGTTTCTGGACCCAGGGCAATTCAAGCCTTCTTTCCAGGATGTTGGATCTAGAAGCGTTATTTTCTGTGCCCCTTTAGTTTGCTTTGTTCATTTTTGGTTTGCGGGGCAGCAGAAAGCCACATTGGGGGATTTTTTGGTCGCAGTTGTTCGCTGTCGAAGGTGAGTTTTTTTATATACCATGCCGTTTCTTTATCAATTTTTCAACTTTTCTCCTAAAACGCCTTCTGGGGCTCTCTTTTAGTTGAGTCGGGTCACCAGGACCAAAAGGGGCCGAGAATTCGGAGCATTCACCACCGTTGGGACCCCCAATATCAATTTTAAAGACCCTTCAGCTCCCGTTAGGTAAGCGTAATTCATTTTTCTTTCCTTATTTTCCCTGTATATTGTTTCCAAATCGCCATAATTTAACACCACATGCTTTGTTCAGATAAATGTGCTTTTTGTACATATGACCGAGTATAATTGGCCTCGTTAGCTAAGTAATTAATATTTCTTATTGTTTTACGATTCCTATAGGAAGCCACTGGGCACCTATTATAAGTGGACCCCATTTTATCTATTCTAAAGGATTTGCTTTTTTTTGTTACCTGTCTACTGTCAATTTGGTTTAAATTTAATTAGTCTTGACCTTGAAATTTAATTACATTTATTTAAATTCTATAATTTTTTTTATAAAGGGGTCCAACTTACTGCTTTATTTTGGTACGTTTTCTTTGATTTATATAGCACAAGTTTGCTTGAAGGCCAGTGTTACATGGTATCTTAATTCTTGCCATACAGGGTGTGCCCTAAATATAAATATTTTAGGTGTTTTAAAATCAAACCAAATTTAATTGATTGTCAAAAGATTGCTATATCCACATTAATAAAGTAAACTTACAAGCTGTTACAGATTACAATTTAAATCACTTTAACATCTACAAAATTTAAATAAATTATTTGAACAAATTTAAGGTGGTTTCGAGCCATATAGCGTTGATAATTTTTTTATTTTTTATAACAATAGGGCATTGCTTTAATTATGAGTATGGTATTTAATTGTATAAGTAGTGAACATTTCTAAATTATCGATTAGACATTTTTAGTTTGTATTGTTTATTTTAAATAGTAACACTAGAGTCTGATGAGCTCTCTATTTAATAGCGGCATATCCTGGTTATGTAATTCTTTTTTTATTATGTCCTAGCTTAAATAAATTATTGATTGGTTTGCTGTTTGATAATTAATATTTTAACATCGGGTGTTCCACCTAAGGAGGTAATCGGCTATATCTCAGAAAGTAATAACACTAGGGCTTTGGGAAAAAATATATATCGATAAAAGCGGCCTAGAAAAATTGCTGGAAATTATTTTTAAGTTCGAAAAATGACCGCTAGGGGGCGTAAGAGAACTTTCAAAATAGAAATGCCGACTTTCCCTTGATTTTTTTTAATAAAAATATGTTAAAAATATAAGCATTATATTCTTCATAAAATTGTGCAACTTTATGTTAGGAATAGTTTTTTTTCTATTTTCAATAATAAAGTGGTGGGAGAAGGTCAAACTTTTTTTCTTTCAAACGCTGATATCTCTGCTTTGGATAAACCGATTTTATTCAACTTGGTCTTGAAAAAAATCCCTTCTTCTCCTCTACATGAAGATCTATTAAATAGGTCATATTGATTCTGATGGTGGCCACTAGATGGCGTTTTTCCGTAATTCCTCAATGAATAAGGAGTTTCTTAAAAAAATCAAATGATATGATATGACTTTTTTATCATATTTTATTTAAGGCTTATAAAGGCTATTAAATTGTGGAATAAAAAATTCAGGTCCGTATTTAAAATAAAAAAGTTGATGATGGTCGCTCGAATCCGAAACGTCGGATTAAAAAACTAACCCCATCAGCTTGTAGAGGAGGAAAAGTTTCTATAAGAAACTGAAAACCGCAACGTGACATCTTTTGTTAAACCAGAGATTTAATTGATTAATTAATGTTTTAAAAATGGCCTATTTTTCCACATTAATTATTATTATCCCTAATTTCTCTAGTTTAACAAAAGATATCACGTTGCGGTTTTCAGTTCCTTATAGTAACTTTTCCTCCTCTACAAGCTGATGGGGTTAGTTTTTTAATCCGACGTTTCGGATTCGAGCGACCATCATCAAATTTTTTATTTTAAATACGGACCTGGATTTTTTATTTCACTATTTATTAGCCTTTATAAGTCTAAAATAAAATTTGATGAAAAAGTCATATCATAACATTTGATTTTTTTGAGAAAATCCTTATTCATTGAGGAATTACGGAAAAACGCCATCTAGTGGCCACCATCAGAATTAATATGGTATAGTTAATAGATCCACGTGTAGAGGAAAAGAAGGGCTTTTTTTCAAGACCAAGTTGAATAAAATCGGTTCATCCAAAGCAGAGATATCAGCGTTTGAAGGAAAAAAAGTTTGACCTTCTCCCACCACTTAATTATTGAAAATAGAAAAAAACGATTCCTAACATAAAGTTGCATAACTTTATGAAGAATAGAATGCTTATATTTTTATTTATTTATTTATTTTTATTTATTAAGAAAAATTAAGAGAAAATCGGCATTTCTATTTTGAAAGTTCTCTTACGCCCCCTAGCGGTAATTTTTGGAACTTGAAAATAATTTCCAGCAATTTCTTTTGGCCGCTTTTATCGATATATATTTTTTCCCAAAGTCCTAGTGTTATTACTTTCTGAGATATAGCCGATTACCTTCTTAGGTGGATCACCCGGTACATAATCGATTTTTTTTTTTTTTGATGTAACCTTAGTAGTACATAGGTGTACGTGCTGGCTTGATAAATTAATTTTATTTTTAGTTTTTGGCTCTTCAAGTTTAATTAAAATATTTGATCACTATACTAACGTCCCTGCAGAATATAATTTTATTAATTCATTTTTTTTTTTATCTCAAACCGATAGTTGACTTGTGACGTCAATTCTTTTTATTTACGTTTTGCAAGATTAATTTAATTCAAATTTAATTTAAATTTAATTATCATTTATAATTTTACTTTTTTATAGTTACCTTAACTTTTTTATAGTTCCTTTTCCCTTTTGTTTAGTTTCATTTAGTTGGTTTTGCCATTTTAATTATATTACTTTATTATAAAGTTATTGTACGAAGGGAAAAGGAACTAGATCAATTTTATTAACAAGCCCTCAGCTAATCCTTTTCTTTTTTTTATTAGGGTCTTCTTTTCTTCTCTTGTCTTTCCTTGTCTTGTCTGACTTCCCCTCGTCCATCTGACGTCTTGTTGACGTCCCTGGACGCACCATCGTCTAGAACGTCTTCACAGCTAACTTTGATTAAATACGAACCCCATATATTTTTTTTTTTTGAATAAAAGCCAGCAATAATTTTAATTCTTTTTGGTTTTATTTATACAGCTCCTCCTGTGGTTTTCTTTTTCTTTTTTTATTCGACCTAAGTTGCGAGGTCCAGTGTAATAATGAAAAAATAAAAAATAAAATAAAATAAAATAAAATAAAATAAATTTAATGTGGGTTTTTTTTTGTTGTTATTTGGATTATGTTGAGTTTACCTTTTCATTACACAACTAGGTAACCACGGTTACTCAGTTACAGTCTTGTCGGTTTTAGAGCAGATGGGTCGCAGATAAGGAAAGGGAATATATTAGGTAACAGCTAATCAGTTTTCCAGATAAAAGTGGGCGCCAGGGGCCTTAAGGAGGCCACCAAAGATAAAGAGGAAGAAGGCCTTAAGGGCAGAATAGATGAATTTACAGAGCCAAAAGAATAATTATTTGTCAGAGCCTAAAGGGAGCTTAATGAAGCAAAACTTCTCTAATCTCTGAAAAAATTAAACAAATAAATAAGACAAAATTTCAAATATATTGGCTTTTATTTCTATTGGCAAATTAGTAGATTTATTACAATACCTATAACATAACACTTTTAAACTGCTTTGCAATTCCTGTAGAAAACTTTACAAATTTATGGGTGCAAAAACTACTTCCTAACATTAACTTTTGTATGCATAAATAACTCTAAATACACAAATATACATGGGTGATTTTACAGGGATAGATTCATTAATATACGGGATGTACCATAAGAAAGATTTACAAAAAATCAACGGGGTGTGTCAACTATCAGATTTGCTGATAGCCAGAACTGACTAAAGAAATATCAGGGCACTGATCAAGCCAAAATTCATTAAAAATTTAATTAACAAATATACGGGGTGTGTCAGAAATTACTGCAGGAAACTCGTTCTTTCGAACCTTGGTCTCTCTGCTTATACAGGGTTTAGATTAAAACTGATTGGTCTATGGACCTGATAAAGGTTGGATGCTGTTAAGCGGAACAAACAACGCCGGGCAAGGGTTAAACAAAAAAATTTCGCAGCACAGTTCGTACTAAGACGAATCTCTCAAGTGTCGTTTCATCGACTGAATTATGTAGTATATTTTTATTAGCCTCGTGGCTATAAAACAAAATTAAAATATAACAGTAGAGTGGGTAATTTTATTTAATAGAATGTACGGGGTGTGTCAGAAATGACTGCAGGAAACTCGTTCTTTCGAACCTTGGTCTCTCTGCTGATACAGGGTTTAGATTATAACTGATTGGTCTATGGACCTGATAAAGGTTGAATGCTATTAAGCGGAACAAACAAGGCCGGGCAAGGGTTAAACAAAAAATTTCGCAGCACAGTTCGTACTAAGACGAATCTCTCAAAGTGTCGTTTCATCGACTGAATTATGTAGTATACATTTATTAGCCTCTAGGCTATGAAAACAAAATTAAAATATACCAGTTGAGTAGTTATTTTTATTTAGTAAAATGTACGGGGGCACCAAAGTTAACTAGCATTAAAGGAAAATCAAAAGTTAATCAGAACTCACAGGGCTAGATCTCGAATTCACTTAATTTAAATGACATCACAAACACTTTGTCATCACAAACAGCTCTGACTCGAAATTTACACTAAAATTCGCCAGAACACCAACTCCAGAGACACAAGGTCGTCAAACGGACAGCTCTGAGTTAATATTCACTAAAAATCTCTAATATCTACTTTAAAAATCACTTCAGAGACACTAGATCATCGAACAGACAGCTCTGAAGCGAATGCACACTGAAATATTTAAAATTTACCCTAATATCGTGAATTTGAGTCGCAACACTATCTACCAAAAATGACTGCATAAAAACAAATAACTGATTGAAAGCACCACTTAACTTTTGTGCATCGATTCACTGGTTCCGTCTATTCAGTGGCTTATCCAATGAACTGCTCCTGAACGCTGGTAACCTCCAGGGCACAGTTATCAGCTGAATCTCCTACAATAGGTCCCATAAATCGGCCAATGCCAGGTAACACCAATCGTAGGGATCCTCAACCGAGATGACTACCAGGCAAAGTCTCACTGCTCCGGTAACTTCTCCAAGCGAGCAGACAACACACCAGCAAGGTTACAATAAAACGGGGTACAGGGTATCAAATAAAATTACTAACAAAATATATGAGGTTAAAATAATTTTTGCTCGTTGTCCCAAGCGGGGGCTGGCTAAAGTATTTTTATTACCATTGGTCAAATCAAACGAACGTGAAGCATTGAAACCTGAATGAGGGCATGGCAACCTCACTCAAATGTAGAAAAAGTATAGGTTAGAATGACATCAAGGGCTTGAATGGAAAATTGCTGCATTAATAATTGAAAAGTATCGAAATTATTGGTCGGGATTTAAGTGTTCATCATTTCGGAAGGGATTTTATTGATTATTTCTGATGATACGTTCATTAGACGTCCGATGACTGAGGATTTGAAAAAATCGTTGAAATTGTTCGTTTGAGCCCGATTACGGATTAAAAATTTGTCAGATGTGATGGAATGGATCAACTAAGCTGTAAAACAGATAACTTAAAATGGGACATGAACAGAAGAGCTAAAATTTAGGACGAGACATGAAAAATAAAAAATCTAACGCGGAAAATAAAAATCCATGGTGAAAATATAGAATCATAAGGTGAAAAACACATTCGAAATGTGAAAAATTAAAATCCTAAGGTGAAACCTGTTGGTCGGGTTTCTCTTTCGTTTGGTCACAAATATCCCCTAATGGGCTGGTAGCATCTCTAATGAATTTACTTGTACATTCGAGAAAACCCGCGACACTTCAGAGTCTTTAAAAATTCATATAAACACTTGAAAACAGTGACCTGACAATAGGATTTTTACTGTCTCGTTCTTAAAAAAGGACTCCACGGCAAATTGCACGCTTATTTATAGACTTTCGTCAGCGACGCGAGTTCAATGTGCGGAGATTTGTGGATCAATATGTTGGGCTCGGTCTAGATTTTGCATTTACCAGGGTCGTGCAATAGGTAATTAATTACTTAATGCGACCGAGAAATTCAATGATAGATTACGATTTTTCAAAGTGATGGACCTTTTCTAGTTACTTGTAACGACCGGGAAAAAAGGTCGTTACAAATACCCCCTTTCTACCAGCACAAAATAAAAGTTGCCAGATCAGCACCCTTCAAGGAAATAAATACAACTTATGGCAAACAAGTAGCCTAATACATATTAAAATACATCAACACATAGTTTACTTAAGGCTAACTTAACACTAAACCTGTTACAAACTAAACCCAGGAGGAGAACTGCTACTCCGCTTCATTAGAATCGAGACTGTGATTTTCAAAGGCTTTAAGTCTTTAATATGATAACGACCGATATTCTTATCGTTTTCATCCAGAAGCTCATATATCAAAGGAGAGATTTTCTTAAGGATTTTACATTTTATAAACTTCTTTGCGAGCTTTTTTGAGAAGTATTTTCCAGCATCTGACAAAATGAAATTTCTCTTATAGACAGTGTCAGTAGTGTAACTACTGTGACAGCGGATGGCATGTGTCCATCCGAAGCGACCAAAGATTGGATGTGGTCCTACTTCTTCGCCGAAGAAGTGACGTAGCTCTACAAGAAGTATTTCTTAGACTAAGAAGTGATTGACAGTGACGTAATTAACCAGTGGCTGTTGACCAAAAGGACCCTATTATATATGTGTTAACATGTCTTAAGTGGATGTATGGATGAACATTTTATTTGTGTGCTAAAGAAGTGACGTAATTCTATAAGAAGTAGTTCTTAGCTGAAGAAGAAATATCGACAATGACGCAATTTACCAGAAGGTGCAGATGTTGGTCAAAAGGACCTTAATAAAATTACAGGTAAGTTCTTGTAAGCTGATGACACCTGTATGTGTCAAGTATCCATACATAGCACCACATTTAGGTGAGACCCTACTGGCCAAGGTGAGGCCCTACTGGTCAAGAGAAAATGACGCAATAGCTAGTAAAGTAATTTAGCATGCCTGTGGTTAAAATTATTAAAATATTAATATATTTATCTCAGAGAGAGGTCAGCTTCAGGTCAAAATATTTCTATTTATAGAATTTATATATATAAATGTGTGTGTATATAAAATAAAACAAGACTTAAATTATTTCACATTTCATGTTTTTATTAAATAATAAATTTATCTCAGAGAGAGGTCAGCTTCAGGTCAAAATATTTCTATTTATAGAATTTATACAGATAAATGTGTGTGTATATAAAATAAAACAAGACTTAAATTATTTCACATTTCATGTTTTTATTAAATAATAATAAATTTATCTCAGAGAGAGGTAACCCTGTAACAAATATTAAAAAACAACATAAATTCTTCTACTTATAAAATGTATACAGATAGATGTGTGTGCATGTTAAAATGAAACAAAACTTAAATTATTTTACATGTTTTTATGAAAAACAATAATCCCTAAACATTTACATTTTATTTCTTTTATTTTTTCTTCTACAAGTAGTCAGTCTAACAACATATTTATTCCTTTGTTCCTGTTTAAGTAATTAATCTTTTCACTTCCTTCTACATGAAAAAAAGGTTTTATTTGTTAAACTCTGGACTTTTGTGCATATTTTCACTACAATAGAGGTCGGCTTTAGCAATGGTATTATAACATCGTTCCATAAAGTTATGCTCATTAATAGATTGAGAGCAAAAACAAAAATGCTTGTTACATTTCACACAAAATCTTGTCCCCTCACAGGTAAAGCGAGAAAGATCGGAAAGAGCCTAAAATTAAAAAAAATGTAGAAGTATAACCTCACACTATTGTGATTGTAGAAAAAATCTAACATTTTTATAATTGTTACTCTTCTTCATATTAGCTTGACCATTCATTTCGAGTTGGTTTGTCGTCTTTGATTCTTTTAAATTGTTTAGCAGAGCTCCTGATGGTGTTCTCTGTAATAGAAAAAAATCTGGAATACTTATTTTCAAAATAACTGATTCAATATATATATAAATTTTCTTTTTATTACCTTTCCTTTTCGTCCTAAAGATTCTTCTTGCTGCTATTAAATAGTGATTAGTAGAAAAAATTTCACAGTTGAACTATTTAATTAGATCTAAGAAACATTTTTAATAAAATTATTTTTGATAATTTTCCCATCCCCAAGGTTTTGTATCTGTAAACAAGTAATTAACAATTCTTTTATCATCAAAAGGAGATAAAGCAAGTTTTCTTTGAGCAATTGTATACACATCATGTTTATTTGAGCGAATTAAATATTGACTGGTTTCTAATGTAGAATTATTGAACAGACATTGATAAAAATCTTCAAAAGAAATTTTGCTTAATGATGAGGATTTAATACCCTTGGCTTTTTTGGTTACTCCTAAATTTTGAATGTCTTCAGTTGAAATATCCTCACCTTTATCTGTTATATTGGCTTGAAATGCTTCAATTTCAGAACTTTCAACTTGAATTTTGAAACAATACATTTTTGATCGAAGTCCTATAAATTCAGTCATAATTTTACCATTATTTTCATCTTTCATGATGCCTAAAACCTTTTTATTTTTTGGTTGGATTTCATACTTATTATTTAATGGATAATCAGAGGTATCAAATTTGTGTATGTCTTTTTTAATAAACCTATAGATATCGTCAACATAAAATTGATAAATAAGTGAATCAGTGTCTGTGTAAAGTAACTTTGATAGATCACCAAAAGTTTTTTGAATATAATTGTAATGAAAATCATACAAAAACGTTTTTGATAGATCTAAAATTGAAAAGCCTAAATAAATTGGTTTATTGAATTTTACTTTTAAACGAGACATTTCAATAATAACCATATCATTATCAAAAATAGTACAATTTTGGAAATTTGGTTGTGAAATATAATATTTTGCTCCGTATCTACCTGACCATTTTGTTACCAATTTTATGTCTTTGTATTTCCTTACGTTTTCCATGGTTTTCCCAAATCCTGCATTGTTCATTAATTTGTAAAAATTTTTTTCAAATTCATTTTTGCTTTTTTTTCTGAGTTCTGTATTTAAATCAACATAAGGTTTCAGCCAACAATCTTGTTTAAATTTTAAAACTTTGTGGATTTTAATTAATTTTAGACCTAAATTCAATGCTTGTTGTAAATTACGGTAATGAATAATATAATTTTTTTTATTATACAGAGTAGTTAATAATTTTGGAATTTTTATTTTTGAACCGCTAGGAATTCTATGTTCTGGACATAGGGGTAAATCTTTATGATAATTGAAAAGTTCTTGTGGATAATCTAAATCTACTTCAAAAATATAGCCAATATCACTGTTGTCTGGAATGTTCATTATATTTGGCAACTCATATATATTTTCCACCCATTCAAATCCAGATATAGGTAAAGGTAAAGACATTGCAGCACCATACAAATTGTTTACATCATAATACATTAGATATGATGAAGGTTGATTTTCATCATATTTCTCATTCATATATTTATTATTTGCCTTACCATATCTATTTGAACATTGAGAAACTCCTCCCCGTATTCCCTTTTCAATAAATAAAATCATATCAATGTTCGTCAATAACTCTAACTCTACCTGACTGATTTTTAACATACTTTGCAGTGCTAAACCTGGAGCACTAAAAAAATTTAATGCATCCAATTCATAGGTAGCCATGCAGGTAGTCCTAAAGTTTTCAAAAATATCTGTAAGGATAAGAACATCTGTTTTTAAATAGAGTTCAGCGTATTCTTGCAAATTTTTAATTTTAAACGTATTCCAAACTACTTTTGCATGTTCATAGTCTGAGTTTGAAATATGTCTATTGTTAATTTTACTAAAAAAGTTTTCTTTTGATGGTAATTGAATGTCATTTAATTTTTCCCAACTATCTAAATATTCATAGGGAAAAATTCCTTTACGACAAACTAACTGAAATTCTAGATCTTTAGGATAGTATTTTTTTATAATTTGTTTTTGATCATCTGATAAATATGAAGATAATTTATCCAAGCTACTTGTCATGAACCGAAATGAATCTAAAAATCTAAAATTTACTTTAGTGTTTGTAATAAATTTTGAAAATGAAATATATTTTTCTTTATTAATAGGTAATAAACTTATTCTACCCTCAATTCTTGTGGCTAAAGCTTTTAAAATAAAATGACTATCATACCCTGATAAATTATGAAACACAACAGGTACTGCATGGTTATCTACATATTGAATATTACAGAAGGAATGAGCGATTCCTCTAAATTCACCAGTCAGGTGTGAATGATCTTTAACTTTTTTGTCCTGTGGTTCAAACTTTTTTCCACAAATGTGACAGCAAGTAACAGTTTGGACATAATCCAATTGTTGTTGACTTAAAGGTTTCATTTTCACAACGTCTCCAAAAATTGCATTAAGTTCAAATGCCAAATCATTTAATTCCGTTATAAACCAGTCAATACAGTCTTTACCTGTATACAAATTAAAACGCGAAAGTGTATCATCATATGAACATTTCAAATAGTAAGCAATACTAAAAGGTTCATGTTTTTGATAATTTTCTGTTTTTATATTGGTTGAGATATTAGAGCTGTTTTCTAACTTAATCAAAATACTTTCTAAGTCAGCATAAATTACAAACGGTACATTTTCTTTATATTTAAAATTTGAAAATTTTAATATTTTTTCTTTTTCTGAAGGAATTACAATTTTAGATTTATTTAAATTTTTACAATCAACAGAATGCTTTTCTAAATTTTCAAGTGATACAAAAGCATTTAAACAGCGTAAACACAACCATGACTTATTTTTTTGGTTTGGTAGTTGTTTGTGCAATAAACGTGATAAATCTTTAATTAAAGCAAAATGATTAATTTTCCTTTTTGAATAGTCATTTAAATCCATATCCATCTCATCTTCACTGCTATCACCCTCATTATTTATAGAGGTTAACAAAAGTAAATTTATTTTAATAGGAAAATCATTTTTACTTATAGCAAATGGTAAAATTTCAGTTTTTTCATAAGTAAAAATATTAAAAGCTAATTCATTATATAACTCAAATTTGGGAATATCCTTTAACTTTAGAGGAAAGGTAAAAGAGCTATAATTTAATTTTCTTTTAGTTGGTCCATATTGAATTTCACTAAAGTGAGGGTAAGATGAGACACGATTTGGATTTTTATAAGCTGGTGCAGGACATAAATAAGCAACAATTGACCAAAGAAAACAATAAACATCATTATTTTGAATGTTTAGTACTGATTTACTGTTTTTTATAAATTGGGGAGTTTCTACAAAGGTAGAAATGCCTACAGTCCTACAGTGATCGGTCTGTATGTATTTATGTGTACTTTTAACTGTAAAATTTCATATAATGCATACCCTGAATCACGTTCTTGAAATTCTGACAGCTTGTTTAAAATTTTTTCTTGAACATTTTCTTTGTACCAGTTTTTTAAATTTGTTAAATTAGTAATAACTTCATTTTTAGTTTGGAAATGTTTTAAATCAATCTCTAAAGTTTTTGGTTTTACAAAATTTGCTAAAAAGTTAACGTTTACTTTTAAAATTGATGTTTTTAATGCCTGTTTAATTTTGATTGAAAAACTGCGAAAAGCTTTTTGAAAAAAAATTATAGGATCTTTTATACCTAAATTGGTTATAATTCCGGTTCTAATTCTATGGTTAAAACAAGAATCAACATCCTGCCAAACTAAATAATTCATTTTAACTTTTTTAGTTCGTTGAAGTTTTTTTAAATTAACCTTGTAATTTAGTAGCACTGACAATTGAGCTTCTACTTTAGAAAAACTTTTAACACAATCTAATTTGTTTTTAATACATTTTCTTAACGAATTAATATATTTTTTTAAAATTATTTGCCATTTTAAAATTTGTTTCTTAGATTTAACTAAATGTCTTACCTGTTCAAATTTTCTAATCACTCTAGCAGCAAGACTGTCAACTAATTTAGTAGTCATTGTGTTGTGTACTGAATGCAATATGAATTAACTTCTAATTTTATTAAGAAAATTAATTAAAATAAAAATTTAAATAAGTTGTTTATTTCATAAGAAAATAGAGATTTGTTGTAATGTTAATTTTATTTACACTATACGATTTTCCATATTAACAAAATTTAATTAGTGTAATAATTTATTAGTGCACCCTAATATTCTTATCAATTTTAATTTTGCATACACAACACTTGCAAACAAACCAAATAATATCAATATGATTTTTAGAACTTGGAACATTTTTAAAATTTTATCAAATATTCTGCTTACTTCACCTTTAACCTCATTCATTTTTTGTAGACTTCAAGTCACCATATAGACTTTATCACTTTTCTTTATTTTTTCATGTGGGGAATGGTGAGTAAATTAGACATGTATTTTCATGTAATAAAATTTTATTTTATTGCACAGTTTTTCACTAGTTACCCCTTTGAGTGATCATGTCATATTTTAAAAAATGTTATGTTTGTTGTAGTATAAATATAATAGACGCTTTATTGTAAGCATCAATTAAAGTATTTATTTGTTCCTAAAAAGTGTTATAATAGCAACGAGAAAAATGGCAACTATCGCATCCACCATTATAATATCTTCTACAAATTTAAGAGACTTTCCACTTGACATGGCCCTTGTGGTCATGAAACAAGTCTTTCAGTAAGTATTATTGTTTTTTAGAAAAAGTGTGATTAAAAAAATAGTAAAACAAATACCTATTTTTAAAGAGCTTTGTTCTTAATATTTGTTTGTTTTATTTTTTAGATATGGAGTCAAATCAATTGAATTAAAGGGAGGCAAAATATTTGTGTCCCTTACTTATTGCCCAAGGGGTGAAACATTGGAAAAAAAATTTGGTAACTTACCAATAAAGTACTTAAGAACCAAGTTGGAAAATGAAAAGGAATTTGAACTGTTTGAAACGGCACTTCAAAAATTTTCATTCAATTTTGATGTGCCCCTTCTAGAAGAGGGACCTCAATTACCGGCTATAGAACCAACACCATCAACATCCTCCAGGAAGAGAATCAATATTATTGATGATTCTCTTGTAGTAGCTGCGGACGCATCAAGTAAGCGGAAGAAGAAGATTGTGGATGATGATGACAATGATGACGATGAGTATAACTTCATTCAATCACAGTGGAAGACATTGTAATTTTTATTAATAAAAAAACAGTTTTTATTTGAGAGATTGCATTTTATTTTCTGTATAATTTATACAACATTATCCTTTAATATCCAACTATTGTATTTATTATTAAACCCTAACCACTTAACCAATACCTTATTACTTTTATGTTGTAACACTTTTTCAACTAAGTAGGCATCTGAATATTTTACCTTTTGTAATTGTTGTTCATAAAAACCACCCTTAATATCTTGATTATTTACATCTTTTAGCAAATAAGTGGTAGGATTTGTTAATTAAACAGCTTTAATAGCAAATATTTCAGTTGACCAATTAGATTGATATTTTTTATCAAAAACACCACGTATTTTAGAAATCTTTACATGATCACCAATTTTAAATTTTGGTTTATATACCATCTTAATATGACTATAAACAGTTTGCAGTAAATTCTTTTCATGCTTTCTAGTTACTTCAGAAGGTTTCATACCTATAGTTCTATGTTTTTTATTGTTATATTTATGAACAATAGTAGACAACAAATTATACCACTTATAAGAACCTACAACATTTAATTCTTTCCAAAGCATACTTTTAAGTGTTCTAATAACACGTTCAACAATAGAAGCTTTTTTTTCACTAAAAGTATAATAATGTCTAATTTTATATTTTTTTAAAAGTTGTTGAAACTCCTTTGAGAGGAACTCCGAACCTTGATCTGATTGTAGAAGTTTCGGTGGAGTTGAACCCTTAAAAACTCTCTCCATTACCTCAGCTACTTCTTTTCCAGTTTTTGTTTTCAGCGGAAAGGCCCAGAGGTATTTTGAGAAGCAATTTATAGCTACCAAAATATATTTGTAACCATTATTTTCTTTTGCATAGGGACCAATTTCACAAAGATCAACTTGATAGAGATCATGAAGACCTTTGATTATTACACGGCGTCTATTAAAATTAATTCTTGCAGGTCTGTTTATTTCCTCAACTATATGTTTTTTTATATTAGTTGTAAAAGTTGGTGTCATATTTATTTTTCTTCAAAAGTTTAATATTAAAATTTTTCAATTACTCAATTATATTTGCCTCACGTAGTTCCTCAATTATTGAATTAATTTCGTTTGTATGACCTGTATTGCCTGCAGTCTGAGAAGCAAGTAACAATTTAAGCCGTTTAACCAACTCATTTGGATCGTCCCAATAGATATAGTTAGGTAGGTTATTAGAGACTTCCATTAACAATCCCTGACCTTGCTTATCCTCTAATTCCAATGCAGTTTGATTTTGTTTCATTAGGGGTTCAATAATTTTTTTAAACTTTAAATTTTTACTTGAATCAATGTGTTTTTTTACAGCGTTTGTTTTGAATAAAATACTTGCATAGTTTTTTGCATCTTCTTTTGTGTACACAGAAGGAATATTTTGATTAAAAAGTAAACCATATAACCCCTTGGTACCTCGAAATTTTTTTCCACCTATTATTAAGTCAGGTCCATCAAAATCAATTCTCTTATTTCCAATTGAAAACTGTTCAATTTCTCTATCAAATTTAACACGAAATTTTCCATCTGAATTATCACTATTGGGATCTTTAATAAATTTTTTAATATATTTTAAAGGGAGAGCATTATGTTGATCATAATAATCTGTAAAAGACTTTTCCTGTATGGTTTTGTTCAGATCTCTTTCATAGTTTTTTTTTTTGTTTTTCTGTTTCTTCTTGCTGTAGATCTTCCTCAAGTCCTTTAACTATTAATTTTCTGAAATCATAAGGTGTTTTTTTTTACCTGCTGATGCAAATAATTTACGTTTCATACGTGGTGCTGTCATAGGTGTTTGTTGATTTGTTCCCAACGGTGTAAAAAAAAAATCTATAGGTGTAGAAGCTGATGCAATTGGTTCAGATGCTATTGATTTCTTATCATCATCATCGTCATTTTCAAGCAGATTATCTTCCTCTTCATCGGTTGTATTGTTATCGTCCTCATCAGAGCGTTCTGTTTTTATTAATTCCTCTTCCTCACCGAACTTTAAATGTGGCGCACTGGTATCGTTTTTATTTTTTTGTGTTTCCAATTTATTTTCAATATTTTGCAGGTGTTTTGTTATAGGTTGAAATAGATTTTCATGTGCTATTTGACCATGTTTAAGAATGCTTAATTTATTCTTTATATCTTTTCTCTTGCTAATAAGTCTTTTCTTAATATCTTTTTTATTTTTTACAGGATTTTTAGGTAGAGTCATAATGTATGAAGTTGAATGCACTCTGTTTTAACAACTAATAATACTTTAAACATAACTCAAACATATATACAGGGTGTTTCATTAAGGTCGAAGAGCGGCCATATCTCGGAAACTATTGGGCATAGAAATTCAGGAAAAAAAATTAATGACTAAAGTGGTCATGAGAAAATCCTGGAAATAATTTTTAAGTTCCGCATTTTGCCGCAAGGGGGCGCAATTGAAAAGTAAATTTTTAAATTTTAGATATCTCCGAAAATTGCACGTTAAGGTATATTTTTGATAACACCATTAAAAAGCTTGGACAATTTTGCATAATTTTGGTCCCATGCTTATTGGCGTACCGACTTTAGTAAGAGTGGGGGAAGCTGTTGAATGTGTAATCATTTAAATCGCTGTAACTTATAAACCACTTATCCGATTTTAGCAAACTAAAACTTGTTTGGAAGAGAAATGTAAGTACTTTTAACTATCGTCTTGAGTGGTCCATGATACTTCTCAATAAAAATACAAGAGGGCGCAATTTGCAATAATAACACATTTCTTAACTTTATTCATTTATTTCAAATCATACGGTATAATTATGATACCATAATCGAAAAGTAGATGAAATTTGCTACAAAAAATGTCGAAACCGCAGTTCGATATCTCCATCCGTTTCAGAGTTATTGCCAATAGAATAATTTTTAAAACTTTAAATGAAGAAGCGGTTGTTTTCATAGTTTTGTGATCAAGCATTCCATGACAAAAAATATTTTTAAACTTTATGGTTAGGTAGGTTTGTTTCTCATTATTCCAATGGCCCAGAAACCACTCTAGAATTAATGGCAATCATGGAAAACGTGTCATTTAGGCGTAACTCTAACAATATGATGTGTTTTAAAAAATAAATCTAGATAGCTGTGAAATAAAATCTGAAAGTTTCCATGGAGATAAGACAAATAATGCAAATAGTTGTCAACTAGTTTCATTTTGAAAGGTGTTGACAAAAGTTTATCCGTAATTCATCTTAAACTTCTTGATAGAAAATTGTGATACGTACCTTTCAAAAATGGCTTATACCAATGCCGAAGCTTACGATATGCTGGCCGTATATTTTGAATGTTTTCAAAATGCGCCTATAGCGGAACGCGAATATGCTCTCAGATATCCTGAACGAAGGCACTATGGCAGAGCAGTATTTCAGCGACTGGCAATATGCGTAAGGCAAACGGGAAGTGTACGACGCATTTCAGTTGCTTTTAGAAGACGTCCAGTAAGAAATGAAGTCAACATTACAAACGTTCTTGCGTACGTAGAGGCCGATCCGCATTTAAGCATAAGCGCAATTTCTTTAGACCTAGGTATAAGTTGTACTGCAGTGTTCCGAATTCTAAGGGATTTTAAGCTGCATCCCTATCATATAGTTTTATATCAGGCGCTATCAGAAAGTGATTATGACAGACGGCTCGACTATTGCTATTGGCTAAGAGAGATGTGTAACGAGAATCCTCAATTCCTCTCCCACGTGTTATGGACTGATGAAGCCACTTTCAGTAGCTGTGGCAAAGTTAATTTACACAATATGCACTATTGGTCACAGACAAATCCTCACTGGATGCGCGAAGTGGATCACCAAAACAGATGGAGTGTTAACGTGTGGTGCGGAGTATTAGGACACAGAATTATCGGACCGTTTATTTTTAATGATTATCTAAATGGCGAATCTTATTTAAACTTTTTACAAAATGACTTGCCTATCCTGTTAGAAGATGTTCCTATTGGCCTAAGAACATCCATGTGGTATCAACATGATGGATGCCCGGCACACTTTTCGCATATGGTCCGTGATTTTTTAGATATTGGATACCCAAATCGATGGATTGGAAGGGGTAGTTTGTTTGCTTGGCCACCTAGATCCCCGGATTTAACTGTGTTAGATTTTTACTTGTGGGGGCGAATAAAAGACATTGTATACAGGGTGTAATTTAATTGAGTGCCGATACTTAAGGGTGATAATCTATGAATGATTCTAAGATAAAAAGTTCATATGGACATATGTCCTAAACCTCTTCATTTTTGAGCTACAGGGTGTTAACATTTTAAGAAAAATATAACCTTTTTATATAAATCACTCTTAGATATTTTTATGAAATTTTGTACATACCTTTTAATCAATAAGGAGCATTTTTTGACCTAACAGATTTATAAAAATTTTTACCAGTGACGTCCGTACGGGGTTTGAACTGAATATTTTTAAAGAAAAAATGGATACGCCACTGCTTTTTCTAAAAACGAAACTTACTTTTGAAATTCTCATTTATTTTAAAGCAAATTTCGTTTATAGACTTACTTTTGTACGACGCACCGTTTTCGCGTAAAAAATAAAAACAAAAAAAAATAAAAAATTTTATTTCAAAAATCGCGATTAATTTAAAAGGAAAAATTCCAAACCTTAAATCGAAAGCGAAATGACAAGAGAAGATAAACAGAATAAAGAACCCACATTATTTACAGTAGTTGTTCGAAGTGTCGTCCACCCACACGTATGCAAGCATGGACTCTTCTTCCCATAGACTGTCGCACATTTTCGAAGATTTCCGGGGTGTTTCTTATGGTTTGGCAGCATACTAATATACGATTTCGTAACTCTTCTTCGGTATGAATCGGCACTTGGTACACTAAGCTTTTCAGATGCCCCCAGAAAAAATAGTCTAAACTGTTAAGGTCCGGAGATCTAGGTGGCCATGGCTGCGTTCCTCCGCGACCTATCCACCGATTGCGATAGGTGTGATTTAAAAATTCACGCACTCGTAAGCTAAAATGTGGAGGCGCACCATCGTGCATTAGCCACATCTGGTTTCTTAATAATAATGGAAGGTCTTCAAGCATTGGCGGCAGATCTTCTTCAAGAAAGTGTAAATATGATTGTCCATCAAGTCTTCTTGGGAGAAAAAATGGGCCTATCAAATAATCATCAATAATGCCAGCCCAAACATTTATTGAGAACTGTTCTTGATGATTTGATTCTACAATTGCATAAGGGTTTTCATCCGCCCATAAATGGTTATTATGGAAATTTCTTATTGAGTTTCGAGAAAAATTAGCTTCGTCGGTAAAAAGAATGTGCCTGTCAAATAACGGATTTTCCATCAGGTTTTGAAGAAACCACACACAGAAATTAATGCGCATCGGGAAATCTCTAGGGAGTAATGCCTGGACTCTTTGAATGTGATATGGGTATAATAAATTTTCGATGAGAATTTTCCAAACAAGAAAATGTGAAACATTAAATGTTGCCGCGATTTTCCTCGTGCTACTTTCGGGGTTCTCCTCAATTTCGTGTAAAATTCCTTCTTCAAGTTCCGGTGTTCTTACTGTTTGATGGACTCCTTTAGCACTGTGGTCTACTTTTAAAGTTCCGGTCTCGTGGAGACGTCTATGAATCCTAGAAAATGTTCTCGGATCGGGTAGTACGCGATTTGGATACCGCTCTTGGTATATCCGCCTGGCTTCGTATGCATTACCGTCTGCAAGCCCATAAATAAAATGCATGTCAGTTAATTCACTGTTTGTAAAATTTACCATTCTTTTATTATAATTTTACGTCTTACTGTAATAATAATTATTTAATAATGCAAAATCAATGCCAGGCCTTTTGTCTTTATGAAAAGAAACGTCAAAATTGATGTAGCTTTACCAAGCCTACTGATTTTTATTTGATTTGCTTTAAGAGGGCATTTAATAGGTAAACGGAAAAAAAACCCCCGGAAAAAAAACCCCGGAAAAAATACCCCCGGAAAAAATACCCCCGGAAAAAAAACCCCCCGGAAAAAATACCCCCGGAAAAAAAACCCCCCGGAAAAAATACCCCCGGAAAAAAAACCCATAGGAAAAAAATATAAAAGAAACTCCACAAGCTGTACCAAACGGGTACAGAGAGAACGATACGACTAGCGTCTGGTAAATAATTGGCCGGTGAACTTGAAAAAGGCGAATATGAACAAAAAAGGTGGATTAGATGCCGTGTTAGCGCTGTTTAACCAATATAAGTCTATAAGTAACAGTTCCACAATCACATTGGTCGCAAGACATCAAAATCATGAAAAAATTCAATAGGTTTTGCTCAAAGTTGGCCGCATCGCGTCGCCTGGACAACGTAAATGTTTGTATCAACAAACACAATTTAAGACGTCAACATTTTTAAGAATTCTTGTTGAGTGGCGTGAAGTTCGAATTTTTAGAAAACAATGGAACTTTTAAAGACACCGAGCGGCAATCCAAAACTTTGTTGTGGTTTTTTTCCCGGGGTACTTTTTGCGCTAGAAGTTTTTATATCGGGGTTTTTTTTCCGGGGGTATTTTTTCCTATGGGTTTTTTTTCCGGGGGTATTTTTTCCGGGGGTATTTTTTCCGGGGTTTTTTTTCCAGGGGTTTTTTTTCCTAGATTCCATTTAATATGGTTACCGTTTTTTTCTTTTCAAACGTTCAGTTGAATGTCACTGGCGAGTAGAAAATAAATTGTTGTCCCAAAAAAAGTGTTTCCACTCATGGTGGGTGCCAACCAAATTCAACAAAATAAATAAAAGCAGTCTCAATGAACCGAAGAAAAAAATGTTTTTTTTGTTTTTATTTTTTTACGCGAAAACGGTGCGTCGTACAAAAGTAAGTCCATAAACGAAATTTGCTTTAAAATAAATGGGAATTTCAAAAGTAAGTTTCGTTTTTAGAAAAAGCAGTGGCGTATCCATTTTTTCTTTAAAAATATTCAGTTCAAACCCCGTACGGACGTCACTGGTAAAAATTTTTATAAATCTGTTAGGTCAAAAAATGCTCCTTATTGATTAAAAGGTATGTACAAAATTTCATAAAAATATCTAAGAGTGATTTATGTAAAAAGGTTATATTTTTCTTAAAATGTTAACACCCTGTAGCTCAAAAATGAAGAGGTTTAGGACATATGTCCATATGAACTTTTTATCTTAGAATCATTCATAGATTATCACCCTTAAGTATCGGCACTCAATTAAATTACACCCTGTATAAAACGCGACCAACCACACGAGACAACATGATTGAGCGAATTGAAAATGCACTAAATTCGATTTCACGAGCTGAAAATGAAACAGCTGTCTCTAGTTCTAGAAAAAGAATTAATCGTTGTATTTTGCACAACGGAGGTCATTTTGAACATTTATAAAGTCTCTCAATTGTTTTCCTAAGAAGCTTTCCATGAATATTGTTTCCTTCAATAGTTTCCGATAATTATTTCAATACTGTTTTATGGCCCGTTGGCCTTGAAACACGCTCCAAATTTTGTATTTTACATGATTTGGACTAGTCCTAAGCCTAGATAAAGTGTGAAGAAAGGCACGGAGTTTGACATTGGAATAATGAGAAACAAACCTACCTAACCATAAAGTTTAAAAATATTTTTTGTCATGGAATGCTTGATCACAAAACTATGAAAACAACCGCTTCTTCATTTAAAGTTTTAAAAATTATTCTATTGGCAATAACTCTGAAACGGATGGAGATATCGAACTGCGGTTTTGACATTTTTTGTAGCAAATTTCATCTACTTTTCGATTATGGTATCATAATTATACCGTATGATTTGAAATAAATGAATAAAGTTAAGAAATGTGTTATTATTGCAAATTGCGCCCTCTTGTATTTTTATTGAGAAGTATCATGGACCACTCAAGACGATAGTTAAAAGTACTTACATTTCTCTTCCAAACAAGTTTTAGTTTGCTAAAATCGGATAAGTGGTTTATAAGTTACAGCGATTTAAATGATTACACATTCAACAGCTTCCCCCACTCTTACTAAAGTCGGTACGCCAATAAGCATGGGACCAAAATTATGCAAAATTGTCCAAGCTTTTTAATGGTGTTATCAAAAATATACCTTAACGTGCAATTTTCGGAGATATCTAAAATTTAAAAATTTACTTTTCAATTGCGCCCCCTTGCGGCAAAATGCGGAACTTAAAAATTATTTCCAGGATTTTCCCATGGCCACTTTAGTTATAAATTTTTTTTTCCTGAATTCCTATGCCCAATAGTTTCTGAGATATGGCCGCTCTTTGACCTTAATGAAACACCCTGTATAAGTATCAAAACAGTATCGATATCTACCATTATTCAAGTTATTGTCCTTGAAAACTGATAAGAATCCAAATGGTTTTCTCCAACAGTATGAACAAATGTCTTTAAAATTTTCAAAAGACATATCTGTGCCCACATGGTCTGTATATACATGTCGTAAATTTAAATCGTCTTGTTTAAAAAGTATTAAGACATTAGCATTATCTCTTATTAAATGTTTTGGAATTTTTGCATAGGTCTGACAAAGATAGAAACAATCAATATTGTTATGACGACCCATACTGAAATATTCACGAATAATATCTTGTTTGTCACATGCAACATCATCAAATATAAAAACAGAGTTTGGTTTTGCTTCAGATGGAGACATTATTGTGTCACCACTGTTGAAGGCATAATATCCTATGCCCTTGATAGGGTTTAATAATTTTTCTAAATATACATATTTAGGTTGATTTAAAGATTTTGAGTAGAGATAAACATTTGCAAATTTCAATCCATTAGGATGTTCAAGTAAACTTAGCATACAGTTCGTTTTCCCAGACCCTGAGGGTCCTATATTGATACAACGAACGGTAGTTGGAAATAATTTACTATGTATAACCTTTCGAGTTTTAGTTATATCATGATTATTAACTGGTAAAGCAGTTTTTTGTTTAACAACCTTCTTCATTTTAATTCAAATAGCAAATAGTTATAAAAGCCAAACTTCGGATATATATAGGCAGTTTATGTTAGATACTCCCTGTAATAGTATTGAAAATGAGATACTACTTAAATAATAATGAGTTTAAAGGAGAAGGTCTTTTAAACTCTATGATCAATAAACTTCCATTTGAAATGCATTTACCTGGTTATAATTTTTGTGGTCCAGGAACAAAATTGGAAAAAAGACTGGCACGTGGGGATAAGGGGATTAATCCCTTGGATGAAGCTTGCAAGGAGCATGATATAGCCTATTCAAAATCAAAGGAATTATTCGATCGTCATCAAGCTGACAAAATTCTATTGCAACGAGCGTTAACTAGAGTAGGTGCATCAGATACCCCTTGGAAAGAAAAATTATTTGCTGCAGGTGTTTCAGCAGTTATGCATGGTAAAATTAAATTAGGTATGGGTAGTTATGGTAACAGTAATTTTACTCAGAAAATAAATAAATTAAAATCTCCTCCTAAAACAAATCAGTCTGCAAGTAAAAGACAACAGCTCAACATTATGAATCAAAGTTCGAGAACAATAATACAGCAAAGTATAAAAGCTATGCATAATTATATAAAAAAAATGGAATTTTTAGCAGAAAAAATGGTTAGTACAAACAATAAAAATAAAAAGGAACGAAGGAAAGGAGGAAAGAGACTAGATCATATTGATAATTATCATGAAAAAAAAATTAAACAAAAAATGTCGGATATCTCTGATAAAATAAAGCCTATAAAAAAGAGAAATCTAGACTACAATGATGATGATAATGATTGTGTTAGTAAGAAAAGGAAGTTAGTGGAAAAGAAAATTAATCATGAGTTATCAAGCTCTATTCAACTCACTAATAATCCAGCTAGAAAACGTAAACTAGACCTTAGCACACATGATATTAGTGACAATGACATAAACACCATTAAAAAGCTAAAAAAAAACAATTAACTAACACTACAATCTTCACCCTCAATAACACTTGCAGTTAAACGAAAACATGATGATGATGATGACTATAATTTTTCTTCTGATGATGAGGATAAACACTTTTTAACAAAAAAGACAAAGAAATAATAATTAATTATATATAGCTGAACACTTAGCTTTAAAGTGTTAGTATGTAAAGAACATTTTAAAAGAACAGTCAAATACAAAATAATGGTAGGAACTACGCGTAAAAAGACAAAAAATGTGAAGCGTCCTCATAATCGAAGTATTAAAAAACAGAAGCAAAAGAGAAAAATCAGAAAAAGTAAAAAATGTAAAAAAAAGTTGATAAGTTTTCAGTCTATAACTAAAAAGATTAAAAATGATCTAATAAAACAACAACCCAAGACTCTTAGTACTGCTCTTAATTTGGCTCTAAAAACTATTGAAAATAAAACTGGTAAAATTAAATATCCACAAAGAACAATTCAAATTCCAAAAACAGGTGGAATATTACCTCTGATACCGATATTTGCTGGTCTTAGTGCACTAGGGGCTTTAAGTGGAGGTGCTGCTGGAATTGCTAAAGCTGTTACAAATGCACGAGCTGCAAAACAACAACTTGCTGAAAATCAACGTCACAATAAAACAATAGAAGCCATAGCGATGGGAAAGGGGCTTTATTTAAAACCTTACAAAACTGGTTTAGGACTTTTTTTCAAGCCGCGTACGAAGTTAAAAAATTACCGTTAGTGTTGCCCAAAACCGCTCTAACCAATTTAGATTTGAATATGTATGCAAAAAAACTAAAAATACCATATTTTCGAGGTGTTTTTATTAAAGATCGTTTACCGAAAAATATTCGAAAATTTGAATCTGGAGTAATTAATTTAGATAATAATTCTGGACCTGGAACACATTGGACTGCATACAAGAAGTATGAAGGGAGCATATATTATTTTGATAGTTTCGGTAATCTACCACCACCACTGGAGACTCAACAATATTTCCATTCAGATAGACCTTGTCACATATTCTATAACCATACACCATATCAATCATATAATTCAATTAATTGTGGGCATTTATGTTTAAAATTTTTGTACCACCCTGTATTAGTCTAATAAATAGTTGATTTAATAAGTGTTTGCTTTATTTATTGTAATTTATTTGTCAAGATAACAACGTTTTAAAAGAAATATGTCCTACACGTTTACATTATCAGGAAATGATTCTAAGCTTGCTGCAAGAATATACCCTCCCCTTATATTAAACGAAAATGAAGAGCACGTTTTGGGGTTAATAAATTTTGAAAGTTACAATTCCATCCCAAATGTTGATGATTCAAATAATGTTTTTTATTATGGGGATGATAAAATTGTCGTAATACCCCACGGATCATATAAAGTAAAGGATATAAGTCAATATTTGATTAACTATTTAAAAAATAACAACAAAGAAACAGATCCAGTTGAACTGTCTATAACTGAGAATCGTAATACCTTACAATGTGAAATCAAATGTAATAAAAAAATCGATTTTACCAAGAAATGTTCTATTGGTAGTTTATTGGGATTTGAAGAGAAAGTGCTAGAAGCGAATGAAAGTCATATTTCAGACAATCCTGTAGATATATTTAAAGTTAATTCTATATGTCTAGAATGTAATTTAGTAACCAATTCCTATAATAATGGACATCCAGTACATATTATCCACATGTTTTTCCCCACTGTATCACCTGGTTACAAAATAGTGGAAAAACCATCCAATGTTATATACTTACCAATAAGCACGCGCTACATTGATGAAATATCTCTTAAAATAACTGATCAACATGGAAATTTGATCAATTTCAGAAAAGAGTTGGTTACAGCACGTTTGCATCTAAAAAGAGTTGCATAAGTGAAGAGAAAAAATGGTTTTCTTGTACAGTCACAATTCATTTAATTTACCTACAGATTTTTATCACAATTTGTATAAAAACCCTACAAACAAACTAGATCCAATCAGTTCAAAACATCTGCTGAAAGAACTAACACCTGAAAACAAACAACTATTGCTCTCATTGGGTTTTAAACTAAGGAAAAAATTAAGAAATTAAAAAGGTTTTGGTGTCATTTTAAGTGCAATATTCGCACACATCTACAAAGAATTTGGATTTTAATTAAATGTACATGTAAATATAGACAAGAAAATGAGTTATAACATTTTAAAAGTTAATGAAAGTGTCATCCATGATGATTCAATAGTTAGCTATCAATATCACACACACCAGCCATTTACATCAACAACTTTCAATAATAATGATGAGATTAGAATCCTCATACAAACACAGGACCTGTACACTTTACCTAGTCAAAGTTTTTTATATATTGAGGGAAAACTACTGAAAGAAGACAATACATTTAGTAATAATGTAGGGTTTACCAATAATGGAATTGCTTATCTTTTTGATGAGATTCGATATGAACTAGGAGGAGTGGTTATCGATAGGGTTAGAAATCCTGGAATAACTTCAACTATGAAAGGGTATGCTTCCTATACGAAAACTGAATGTGACACTTTGCAAAATGCTGGATGGAACGAGGAAAAAAATCCTTCACTTTTGGATGCTAAAGGTAATTTCAACGTTTGCATCCCTTTAAAAATGTTGTTGGGGTTCGCAGAAGATTTTCATAAAATTGTAATGAACGTGCGCCAAGAATTAATTCTGATAAGAAGTAATTCAGACCTAAATGGAATGATCCAGATGGAAGACAAAAAAGAAACGTATAAAATATCGTTAAATAAAGTGTTATGGAAAATGCCACATGTTACCGTAAGCGACAATCAGAAATTAAGGCTACTAAAACAATTTGAAAGCAACAGGGACCTATCGATTGCGTTTAGAAGTTGGGAATTGCATGAATATCCACAGCTGCAGCAAGCCAAAAACCACACCTGGGCTGTAAAATCTTCAAATTTATTGGAGAAACCACGTTTTATTATTTTTTCCCTGCAAACTGATATGAAAAACAATATCGCTAAAAATATGAGTCATTTTAACCATTGCAATTTAAACAATTTAAAAGTCTATTTAAATTCTGAAGTTTTGCCTTACGACAGCTTAAATTTAGACTTTGATAACAATAAATATTCTCTTTTGTATGAGATGTTTGCGCAATTTCAAAAGTCCTATTACTATAAATACAACAGCGAACCTTGTATGCACCCAATAAGATTTAAAAGTACAGCACCAATAGTAGTTATTGACTGTTCGCGGCAAGGTGAAGATATCCTGTGTAATAATTAATAAAAAATAAAAAATTTAAAAAAATTAAAAAAAATATGAGATAAAAAAAAGGATTCTTATCTACTTTATTCAATCTATGGTTGTTCTTGTTATATGTTTATTAATTAATTACTTGGGTCACCACGGCCACTCAGTTTTTTAATTCGCTTGAGAGCTAAGGTCGTAGATTTAATTCAGATAAGATTTTTGGGCGCCATCAACCAAAGGGGTTGAAAAAGATTATAAAGAAAAGAGTAAACAGAATATTTAGTTCCCTAGCCCTGAAAGAGAAAGCAGTATGAATAAAACAATTACTTTAATCAATTCCCATTTTATTAATTAAAAGAATAATATTTTCCAACTAACACCCATTTTATTCATTTAGGAAGAAATAAACATAACATAGAAAAAGAATTTGAATAAAAGGCTAAGCAACTAAATCAGAGAAAGAAGATATAAAAAATAACATAGAAAAAGATATGACATGAGCTAGACAGCTCCACTAAAAGATATATTAGATCGTAGGAAATCAAACAGAATAAGAAGTGAGGATTCTTTCTAAACACCCAATAATAGGAGTCAAATACTAAATAAAGCTTTGAACATAATTAAAGTGTAATTACTTTAAAGGTAGTGACCAAAATAAAACAGAATTTAAATTTAATGTAACTAAATCAAATTATAGCATTCATTATGCCAAAATTGAAAATAAAATGTTCTTTATAGTAAAGTCAATGAAAGTAAAGTTAATATAAAATCATATACATATAGATATAGCATTCCCTACGCCAGAATTTAAAGTGAGTTAGAATTTAGAATCAAATTCATAAATAGTAATATCACTTCCAGGTTATATTAATAAAAACATTTACCATGCCCTATTCCAAAATAGAATTGGGAAACTTAAAACTTTAGTTATGTTCCCAGCAAAAAAAGCTTAGGGGTGAAGATAAAGATTATCTAGCTAAGTCTAACTAATAGATATAACCAAAACCTAGAATGACAAAAAATACATACTGATGGTAACTAAAATATCTGGGTCAGTAAGTAATGCATTCAAAACCGAGATTATCAGTCTCTTATTAACCCGCTCAAAACAGATATAGATATATCCCTTACAAGGTTAAGTCCAATGAAGAGGTTACCGATATAGGAATATCTCAACAAATTCATAGGGATATCTTAATAAAATTAAGTCAAAATAGAGAAAATTACAGCTATAGAAATAACTCAATACTCTATAGGGATATCTTAATCACATTAAGCAAAAATAAAGAAATTACAGATATAATATCTCAATAACTTTAGTGCGAAAACGCATACTTCCTGAGGAAGTAATAGATTTATACTTAAAAATTAAACATTTAACCGCTACTTCTGTTAGAAAGTAAGACTTACGTTTTTTGTTTAATGTAAATCTCAATTTAAGATAATTAAAATAAACATCTTATACTCCTTGACGAGTAAAAGTTAATTTCATAAATCGAAACTAGCCTGTTCCAGCTAGGTAAGCATAAAACCTACTAGGGATTAATATACAAATGAATTTACAATAAATAGACCAACCACTCAAGCATTCCTTGACGAGGGAGGTTTCGGTCTTAAATTGAAAACTAAGTTTTCGTATGATACAAGATAGGTAGTTTAGGCAATATATACATTACTGGAGTGACCCATCCACTTTAAGCGAAATCTACAAGAATTTACAACAGTCTTAAGCGAAGCTAGGGTAATTATACACTATACATAAAAATATACAGAGGGAAGAATATACAAATATAATACAGTCTACCAAATCACCACATAAAAGGTTTATAACATAGGAAATTAAGTTAAGGGTTAACAAATTGACTTTTAGTGGCTATCAGTCATCAAATAAAAAAGGTTAAGTCCGGTAAGTGTGGCATTGTGCCAGTCAAAACGTTACAAGTGAATAAAAAAGAGGTATTTTAGCAATATTACCTTAAAAAGGTGGCTCTAGGCCCATTAATAGTACATTACGAGTGATTTAACTGAAGTATAGAGGTGAAATTATCCTGAATTATTGGACACATGAAATTTACTTATTCAAACTCAAAGGAAGGGTTTTTTTGGTGTTATATCTTATGAAATTTAATAAAAATTTGTCGGAAGTGGTGTTAGTACAGTAAACAAGGAGAAAAAATATGCTACTTAGCTCATGTAAGGCAGGACTCTAGCAGACAGGCACGACGGATTATGCATCAACCTCCAGCATCAGATCAATGTGGACGGTTGACCATACAGCACGTCGGGGTGACCGGCACATGCACCGAAACAGGAACTTCATCCAAAATGACACCCCCACTCGTCTTGGCCTCTCTAAGACATACATCCTCCATTCCAGGCATGGGATCCATAGCAGGGTAAAGAATTTAGAGGAAGACTCCAGGTTACGAATACTGACTAAAGCACTTTCAACACATGGCTAAATCCATGTAAAACGTAGAAAATAGAAGTAGAGGGTAGTAAAGGTAGAAGATAAAAGATGTAGGAGATAAAAGAACCAGAAGATAAAAGAAAAATAGACGGTAATCGAAGTAGATAAAGGAAGTAGAAAAAGAAGTTGATAAAAGAAAAATGAAGAATAATGAAGGATAATGAATAACGACAAATGAAGAATTATGAAGGATCATGAAGGATAATAAAGAATAATAAAGAATAATAAATAATGAAACCTAAAACAAAACGTGGACATTAGGACGCCATTTTGTGAAACCCAAAAATACTACTCACCAGATGGTCGGGCTTCCTACGGTCTAGGTGACGAAACAATCCCATTTAAGGCTCAAAAGACAGCTTCTGTGTTAAATTCCGATCCGGCCATTGCCAACACATATAAAATGTGAATTATTAACACAAAACCATAATTTTTATATTTTCGTCACCTGCTGTTCAAGTCTTCTGGACCGGTATTTAGAACGAACAGACCGACGCACTACGCCTTAAAGTCCTTAAATAGACTTTCCTATCCAAAAAAAACAACTTCCCACTCGTGACTCGTACTGCTTCGAAAACCCATGTGACTTCCGGAAATGACAAGTAAAGCTGGAGGGCACTTTGAACTTGAAAACGGGAATCTACTCATTTTAACCAAAAAAGCCATGAAAATAGCTGCAAGTTTGACCCGAAACTAAATGCATCCAAAATACTAGGTTAGGCAACGTCAAAAAACCCGGCAGTCATCCCAAACATGTAAAAGATAGCTTAATACCATCTGGGTGTCCGACAGCTAGTCATGCATATCGTCATATTACGGGTTGCCTATACGTAGGTTATTATATTAAGACGAATCGGCCTGGGTCTAGAACCGTTTAGACAGGGGCGTATTCAAAATTTTTAAAAAATTTAATTATTTAAATTGGTCAAAATTTGATAAAAACTCGGGCTATCTACTAACGTTGTAACAAGCACAAAAAGATTGTTACAAATACCCCCTTTCAACAAAAAATAAAAAAAAAATAAGAAATAATTCAGGACAATTGAGTACCTCTTAACGTCTAATTACCAAAAAATTTTTAGGCTACAGGTTGCCTTTACATTTGAGATACAATATACATTTCGGTTTATATTTTAGTCTTAATTACTAACTTACTAGCTATGGAAAACGGTTGGGTCTAGGGCTGGTCAGCGTCTTCAAGATCAAGACTGCTATCCAGAGGGGATTTAAGATCTTTAATGTGATACCGACCGATGCTTTTATCGTGCTCATCCTTAAGTTCATAAATGATTGGAGAAATTTTCTTAATGATTTTACATTTAATGAATTTCTTTGCCAGTTTTTTAGAAAAATAATTCCCAGCGTCAGACAAGATGAAATTTCTTTTATAGACTACGTCACCTACATTAAACTCAATATTTCTCTTTCTCAAATCATAATATTTCTTATTTCGCTCATAAGCTTTATTGATGTTTTTAATAACTTGTTCATAAACGTCTGGTAATTTAGAAAGTTCTTGAGCTAAGTTTTGTCTGTCGTCAAATTTATAGGGACAAAGATTTTTACTTTCTATGATACCAAAATAATCTCCCGAGGTAGGTAAGTTACGTCCAAAAGTTAAGAAAGCTGGTGAAAATGCAGTTGATATGTGTGTAGTGGTGTTTATAGCGTTACATATGTGGTGTACGTGTTTGTCCCAGTCACGGTGGTTATTTTCTTTAATATAGGACCTAATCGCGGTGCCTATCACTCTATTTGCACGCTCTACGTTATTTGTTTGGGGATGGTATCGGGCATTGTACCAGATGTGACCTACTTTATAACTATTCATCAGGCTGGTGAATTCTTTTGATTTAAACTGCGTTCCATTGTCTACTACTAGAACTTGGGGAACGCCAAAATATATAAAAACTATTTCCTCCAGAAAGCTACAAATTTCCTTAGTCAAAGCTCGTTTCATTTTATGAATAAAAGTAAATTTGGTGAACCAGTCTATTACGACGAGCAAATAACAAAAGCCGGACCTGGATTTTGGAAAAGGTCCCTGAATGTCTATAGAAAGTAATTTAAATGGTGTGGAAATATTCTTAGGTGCCCCCATGAGACCAGCCCTAGCAAATTGAGAAACTTTCTGTTCATTACAAACCTGACAACGAGAAATATACGTCTTTATATCTTGTCTAATCCCTGGCCACCAGCATTGTTCTAAAATTTTATCGAGACACTTTTTAAAACCAAAATGTGCACCTAATGGATTATCATGAAATTTTTCTAAGACTTCCGATCTTTTAATTCGTGGTATGATTAGTTTCCAATCTTTTTGGTTAATTTGAACATTGTGACTACTGGGGAAATGTTTATATAAGTTATTACCCTCTATTCGAAAAGCTGGATATTTTTGAGGATGTTTCTGTATTTTATCCCTCAACTGTGAATACCATTTATCTAGTGGAACGTTATCTATTGATGAAATTTCTGGAAAACTACGACTAAGTGCGTCTGCGACGACGTTTGAGGTGCCAGACCTATGCTTAATAACAAAATTAAATTGTGACAGCAAGATGGACATTCTAGCTAATCTACCCATGGGGTTTTCTAAACGGAAAAGCCACTGCAAGGAATAATGGTCAGTTAAAATTGTGAAAGTTGGGCCACCCTCTATATAAGACCTAAACTTTAGTACAGCGTGTACTATGGCCAAAAGCTCTTTTTCTGTAACTGTCATGTTAATTTCTGATTTTGTTAAGGTTCTAGAAGCATAAGCTATTACATATTCGTCGTCCCCATCTGATTGAGTAAGGACCGAGCCTACTGCTGCGTTTGATGCATCAGTTTGTATGGTAAAGGGTTTATTAAAATCTGGATTTCGCAACACCGGTGTTGTAACTAGTCTTGTTTTAATATTTTCAAAAGCTTGTTCCGCTTCAGGGTTCCACTCTACAACTTGTTTTTTCTTTTTACTTTTTGTTATATTATTTAAGGGTACTATAAGTTCAGAAAAATTTTTAATAAATTTTCGATACCAAGAAGCCATTCCCACAAAACGTTTAATGCCTGTGACATCTTTAGGTTTTTGATAATTACAGATGGCTGAAACTTTGTCAGGATTCGCGTGTAATCCATTCTTGTCTACTACATAACCAAGAAAAGCAAGGCTAGGTTGACAAAATTTACACTTTTTTGCATTTATGGTGAGGCCTGCCTTTTTAAGAGTATCAAAGACTTTATTTAGAGTTTCCAAGTGAGAGTCAAAATCGCTATTTACTACTACCAAATCATCAAGATAAACAAAGATGTTCTTTTCTAAAGTGGGGTCAAAAAGGCGGTCCATTAATTTTTGGAGGGTTTGAGCAGCATTACATAGCCCGAAAGGCATACGAACGAATTCAAAATGTCCCCTGTTAATGACAGTAAACGCGGTCTTGGCACATGAGTCTTCACTTAGTTTTATTTGCCAGAAAGCGTGCTTTAAATCTATAGAGCTTAAAAATCTAGCATCTTTTACTTTGTCTAGTGTTCTTGATAGGTATGGTAAAGCATAAGGGTCTTTAACTGTATAAGAATTTATGGCTCTCCCATCATAGCATAACCGGTATTCACCTGAATCTTTCTTTACAAGCAAGACATTGGCGGAATACGGGCTTGTGGAAGCTCTTAGCACACCGAGAGTTAATAATCTATCGATCTCGTCGTTCATGTATTTTTGCATATAGGGAGAAAGAAGAAAAGGTCTCTTACGAAAAGGTTCCTTACATGTAAGTTCTATTTTATGTTCTATTAAGTTGGTCACCCCTAATGTATCTGATACTAACTCATCAAACTTCCTAATCATATTCTCTAATCTACCCTTTTGTACCACTGTTAGATCGTTTTCAGACTGGATAGATATTAGGATGGGTCGTTTTTCATACTTTTTTTTATATTTAGAACGCCTGTGGTTGGAAAAGTTGCAGATTGGGCTTCTGTTTTTAAAAATATTTTTTTTTGGTTTTACAAAATTATTTAGGGCCCCCCGCCGGGCCAAAAAAAAAAAAAGAAAAAAAATTAAAAAAAAAGAATAGGCCTGTAGTGGGGAATGCTTTATTTGAGTCTCTTGAGTACACAAAATTATTTTTTTCAAATTTAAAGTACATTTAGGCCCCCCGCCACACCCCTAGAGATGTATTTATTTTTTAAAATTTTTTAAAAATTGGTACAATGCAGCTCTTTGCTTATTTTGAGCAATATTTAAACTCAAAATAACCCAGAACTCACCACGGGGAGGTGGCTTCAATCAAGTTCCACCCCTGCCCACCCAACCACCCTTCCGTATGGGCATTTAGAATTATTCTGTGCTCACCACATATTCTGACTTGGTAGTAAATTTGGGCATTTTCTTTCTAGAGTCTATTGTTGTGCGTATCCAACCGTCTCTATTTTTCTCACCACAGACCGCCAAACACGCTTCTGTTACCAACTTTACCCCTCTCTCACCCGCCTGTGTGTGGCAGGGTAGCTTCCACAGATCTTCTTTAGGAAATTCGCCGGTGTTAATAAAATCCTCAATAGTTTGATCCGATAGGTATTTGGTAAGCGGAGGCTCTGTAACGTTGCACTTTTGCCAGTTTATTAAATCAATATAATTCGCACAGTCAAAGTTAAATTGAAGGAATTTCAAATGTTCTAACTGTGTTGTTTGACTTTTCATTTTTAGCTGCTAATCTTACTTTCATAATTTTCTTGAATCCTAGTTCTCTTATATGTCGGTGTGGATCAAATATCATTGAAATTAAAATATTTTCTGGATGTCCATAAAAGCCGTTCCTTTGAATAACTGGATCAATTATAGATTTTAACTCGTCGCATAAGTATCTAGAGAATTCAATCAGTTTATACAAGTGCTGAGCCCCAATTGTGCATAAAGGTGAACATTTTACGAGAAACCAAACCTTAGCATACACTTTCAAAATATACTCTGCTAGAATATTAAGATTGATGGACGGTGTCTCCGTTCCAATATAAGCACGTAAAATTCTATTGGCTGTGGTGAGCCATCTCGCGTGAGACATTTTACCCGGTGATTTATTAGCTAAATTATTTGGACAGTTTCCTGTAGATATAGCCTGACATATTAGGTATAAATATTTTTGGTCAGTACTGAGTTCTGCCAAGTTTACATTAGGTAACTCCGTATTGATTTTTTTGTAACAAACAACCGGTAACTTCTCACATGATTCAAGGAGTTTTCCAATGGGGCCTGAAAATGAAACGGGACCTTTGGTATCGCCATCCAGATATCGAAGAAGATGACGCAATGGCAGCTCATTTGCATGCAGTTGGCATATCAACCACTGCAAAGGTCGTTTGAGCCGAGTTTCCAATAAATGAATAACCCCACCGTAGGGACCAGTATTGACTACTGTCCCATCGCAACAATAGCAACAAGCTCAGATGTAGAGATACCAGCTTTGTCAATATATCTAAGAATACTTGATGTAAGTTGTTTAGCCGTCCCGCTTTCAGGTGTCACATGTCCCAAATAATTGCTACCAGGCTCCTGTAATAAAACTATATGCTCTTCAACAACAGTTTTTCTTGATAATGTGCTTTCTTGCTTGTTAATGTGAAGTGTGCGGTCTTTGCGCCCATCAAAATAAAGTGCTTGTAAAATGTTGTCGTCTTCTGCACTTTTTTTTTGTAAATCGCACCGAGCTATTTTCCTCTGGCGATCCAATTTACATTTATCGATTACGTGAGATGTGTCACTTTTTGTGATTAAACCAACATCCTCAAGAACTGCACTGGCTATCATTGCACCTTTACGACTAGATAATCCTGCACGATCTATTGCTTTTGCAAGTGACGGTAATGCAAGTGATATGTCATATCCGCTGGTAGAGGATGTTGGTGTTGGTTTATATTCCTCATCGGAATCGGTATCCTCCTTCGATGGTGAGTATGAGTCTGAAAAAACTTGAGGTTTAGTTTTTGTCTCGGACTTGGAACCACTACAGCTAGCTATTTCTTCTTTTCTTTCTAGTCTTTGCTTTAGAACTCTAGTAGTTTTAGTATCCACATTTCCCATAAACATCATCCTTGTTGTTCTCTGATCTTTTAAAAATGCATGTTCTAATTTAGGTACCTTATTGTACTTGGTACAATCACATAATGCAAGTTCTTCTCATTTGCAAGTCGAAATGTCGAATAGCTTCTTATTTGATTCATTTTGAAAACATTGTAGTTTATTTCGGGCACAATTACTTGTTTTTTTTAGAGATTTTTTAAGATCCATGAATTGTTTGTGATATTTTTTAAGCAGTGCGACACATTGCTGGTTTGATAAAGTAGGCAAACTAGCTTTCAACCAAATTGTTTGTACCTTTTCAACTACCAGTTTGGAAATCTCAGCCACAGTTTTATTTTTACTTACTGTGTGTCCACTTAAATTGTTTTGCACAAAAGGAAAATACCGCATTACATCTCCGTTACACGGCAGTACCGTTTCACTTAAGTCACAAGGTTCGCCAAACACGGGATCGCGAAACGACTGCCGAGTAGAAACTTTACGCTTTATAGCCGCCATAATTATAATTGAAAATAAAAAATGCACTAAAATTAATCACGAAGAACAAACGACTTCACATCACGAGATTTGGTAGCACAATAACACCTGTTACTGCTTGTTTACTTGGTGCGCGCCACACACTGTGCGTAATTTGCCCATAGGCGTAGTCTTAATATTATATATACACGGGCGGGGACTGTTAACACATTCCAATTATAAAAATATTTTTTGTGCGTTTATAAACAATAATTACGAACACATTTTTGTTACAGGCCATATTGATTTTGAATTTTTAAATTTTATAATTTTTGAAGGGCTGGCGGGGAGTTTAAAATTTTAATTAAAAAAAAATAAAAAATACCCACATTAGTTTTAGCCCCATACACAACTTTTTTTGCCACAGGCGTTTTAAAATTTAAAAATCGACCCACCCTAATAGATATCTTTTCGAATTTTTCTTTAACAATAATTTCATTTAAACCCAGAGTGCTGTTTAAATCATAGGAATTGTCCTTAAAATCTAGTCTTAAGTTCATTTTTTGACAGAAATCTATGCCCAAAATAAAAGATTGATGAATGCTTGGAACTACTAATACTTCTAGGTCTACCTTTTTATTACTTAAGTAAAGTGGAAGAGTAACAGATCCTAAAATTGATTGTGGATTGCCATCAGCAGTGGTAATGGATTCTCTACTGAATTCTTTAATTGTGAAACCTAAGTTTGATATGATTTGATATCCTCTCTTCCCTACTACACTTTGCATAGCCCCTGTATCCAATAAAGCAGTCACAAGTTTATCTTTAATAAAAACGTCTAGATAAGGTCTTTGGTCGTTATTTGATTGTTTTGAGAATAAAGGTGAAATTTCATTATATTTAAAGAAATGTTTTACTGTATTTAGCCACTTAGACCAGTTGTTCGATAAATGAAAAATATCGGACTTTAAATTTGCTTTTAAACACTCCCTGCCGACTGATGAGAGTAGGTTACTACGTTTTTTGGACCACAAGCTTTACAATTAGGTCTGGTGACATTTTTGTGTCCACACTTATAACAGAAAATTTTCTTTTTCATTTTACAGGCGGAGAAGATATGCCCCTCTTCATCGCAGTTAAAACATTTAACTCTCTTTCTTAAAATAGGCTGAGTTATACCAGTAGTTTTATTTGTTTGATCTAAAGCGCTTAAATTTAGGTCTTGAAAATTTATTAAATTATCAGTACTATTGACATTTTGACTTGAATTTTGTTTTTCTTGTTCTAGATTGACATTGCTAGGAGATTGATTAATTTCACTAACGTTTCTATTATTATTATTAAATTTTTGGAAAGGCTTTCTATAAGCTAGCTCGGGTTCCAGAGTGGAAGAATTGCAAAACGGTGGAGCTTGAAACTTATCAGTTCTTACTTTTGTGTCTTCTAAAATTCGACAGAGATTTTTTAACTCAAATAAAGATACTGGTTGCCTCAGAGCTAATTGTCCCTGGTAATAGGGTAACAGATTTCTAGTTATTATTTTTAATTGTACGCTCTCGTCAACTGGGTTTAAAAATCTTTTAAATAAATTTTCCATAACCGCTATATAGATAAGCGCCCTTTCAGTAATACCTTGAGTACGAGATCTCATTTCATCCCACAATGCTAATTCATAGTCTATAGGCAAGAATTTTAAACGCAACTGATAAACTAACTCATCCCAAGTGTTAACTAGACTTCTTATTGACCTGTACCAAATTAAAACATCCCCTTCAAAAAGTTCGTGTGAAAAATTTAAGAGCCCTTCTCTAGGTATTCTATATGCTAGACAAAATTCCTCTACCCTCTCTAAAAAGCTGTGTAGACTTTGGTTTCTACCATTGAATTTAAGACCAATACGATTTAAGGGAGGTAGTCTGTAATTATCCTGACTACTTAACGAATTTGAAGGCACTTGTCTATTTAAGAATGAAGTACGATAAGGATCGTTATTTAATTGTTGATTAAATGGCCGGGGTTCGTTTAAATTTAAATTGGAGGCTATGCTATCGAAAATTCCTGAGTTTGGAAAACAGTTATGACTCGGATTAGGTAAGCTTGCGGTGATATTAGGTGGAGGACCTTGTGCAAATAAACTATTCCTATTTATATCTGGTCTTGAGCTATCTATGTTATAGGTATCTGCCTGTGGCAAGTTAGGACCCTGCAAAAATGAGCGATTTATAGTGACATTTCCTTCAGATTGATATTTGCTATGCAAGTTTGCCTGTGGCAAAATAGGACCCTGCACTAAACTTTGTGGTCTCTGAAAAATATGACCTGCGGCCTGATTTACTTGGTTTCCTGACATAAACCCACTTTCCTCCCTAATAAGGCTATTATCCATGTCGTGTGGAGAGTCTCCCAAGGTGGCCATATGTGAAAATCTATCCAAGGAATCTAATCTACCCTGTTCATTATAAAAGTCTGGCATTATTCGCGAACTTTGAGGTCTTGAGTTTAAATTGAATTGTCGTGTGTTTAAGTTTGTATTTTGTTGGGTGTCTCTACTAGACAAGGTTGCAAGATTTGGTGTGCGGGAACAATTTGGTTGGACACAGCTTTCAAAGTCATTATCAATTAAATTTTCGCCATTATCAACTTTATTTTGAGATATTGAGTTTAAACTAAATTGTCGTCTATACAGGTTGACGTTTTCTTGTGTGTCCCTACTAAACAAAGTTTTAGGCTGTAATGTATGAGAACAGGTTGGTTGAATAGAGCTTTCAAAATCATTATTGTTACTCATATGTTGAGATACGGAATTTAATTGCGAAGCCTCCTGTGCTGGCCCACGAACAAGAACGTCAGAATGAATAATTATTTTAGGATTTTCTCCTGGATTTACTTTTTGTTCGTCGGTCGCAAAAGATACTCTACGAGAATTTACAATTTCAGGAGTTTCAGAATCGCTCTCATACGAGGTCTCTGAAGAACTTTCATCTGTGTCCTTGAAATGCAAAAGATTGACGTCATTATTTTGAGCTTTTGCCTTTAAATTGGCAATAAGAGAGGTTGTTTCCGTTATAAGTTCGGATTTGAAATTATCTTCTTCTGGGTTACCAGAAGAGATATACTCTAATCTACGTTTAACATGTAGTAAACGTGACATAGCTCTTTTATAATCAACATGTTCTTTATTGGAATTAAAAATGGTTACCAATCCTTGTAATATCACGAGTTTTCTTTGGCATATTTGTGTTTCCTGTTGAAAATCCATCGATATCGCCGGATGAGGCACGATAGAATCATCTTTCTCAGCTTTCTGTAGCTGTCGCAATAAGGATTTGAGGATGTTGACTTTTGATCCTGGATCAGCCTGGATTCCTCTGACGCAGAGTTCCCAAACCAACTCATCTTTCCACAGGTAGGTAGGGTTCATTTTAGACATTTTTCTCTATACCAAAATGTACCTAAAAATTCCAAATACAATTAAAAAATGGTCAAAATAGTATCTCTGGCCAAGCCAAAAATATAGAAAAGTTATGTGTTTAGAAAGATATCACTGCAAGGAAAAATGAAGATTTTTATCTGAAATGTTGTTGAAAATTTTACTTGTTACATACGACTGAGCTACCCACAAAATGTTATTCCTGGCCCCACGTTAGAGCGTCATTTGTAATAATTAATAAAAAATAAAAAATTTAAAAAAATAAAAAAATATAAAAAATAGATTCTTATCTACTTTATTCAATCTATGGTTGTTCTTGTTATATGTTTATTAATTAATTACTTGGGTCACCACGGCCACTCAGTTTTTTAATTCGCTTGAGAGCTAAGGTCGTAGATTTAATTCAGATAAGATTTTTGGGCGCCATCAACCAAAGGGGTTGAAAAAGATTATAAAGAAAAGAGTAAACAGAATATTTAGTTCCCTAGCCCTGAAAGAGAAAGCAGTATGAATAAAACAATTACTTTAATCAATTCCCATTTTATTAATTAAAAGAATAATATTTTCCAACTAACACCCATTTTATTCATTTAGGAAGAAATAAACATAACATAGAAAAAGAATTTGAATAAAAGGCTAAGCAACTAAATCAGAGAAAGAAGATATAAAAAATAACATAGAAAAAGATATGACATGAGCTAGACAGCTCCACTAAAAGATATATTAGATCGTAGGAAATCAAACAGAATAAGAAGTGAGGATTCTTTCTAAACACCCAATAATAGGAGTCAAATACTAAATAAAGCTTTGAACATAATTAAAGTGTAATTACTTTAAAGGTAGTGACCAAAATAAAACAGAATTTAAATTTAATGTAACTAAATCAAATTATAGCATTCATTATGCCAAAATTGAAAATAAAATGTTCTTTATAGTAAAGTCAATGAAAGTAAAGTTAATATAAAATCATATACATATAGATATAGCATTCCCTACGCCAGAATTTAAAGTGAGTTAGAATTTAGAATCAAATTCATAAATAGTAATATCACTTCCAGGTTATATTAATAAAAACATTTACCATGCCCTATTCCAAAATAGAATTGGGAAACTTAAAACTTTAGTTATGTTCCCAGCAAAAAAAGCTTAGGGGTGAAGATAAAGATTATCTAGCTAAGTCTAACTAATAGATATAACCAAAACCTAGAATGACAAAAAATACATACTGATGGTAACTAAAATATCTGGGTCAGTAAGTAATGCATTCAAAACCGAGATTATCAGTCTCTTATTAACCCGCTCAAAACAGATATAGATATATCCCTTACAAGGTTAAGTCCAATGAAGAGGTTACCGATATAGGAATATCTCAACAAATTCATAGGGATATCTTAATAAAATTAAGTCAAAATAGAGAAAATTACAGCTATAGAAATAACTCAATACTCTATAGGGATATCTTAATCACATTAAGCAAAAATAAAGAAATTACAGATATAATATCTCAATAACTTTAGTGCGAAAACGCATACTTCCTGAGGAAGTAATAGATTTATACTTAAAAATTAAACATTTAACCGCTACTTCTGTTAGAAAGTAAGACTTACGTTTTTTGTTTAATGTAAATCTCAATTTAAGATAATTAAAATAAACATCTTATACTCCTTGACGAGTAAAAGTTAATTTCATAAATCGAAACTAGCCTGTTCCAGCTAGGTAAGCATAAAACCTACTAGGGATTAATATACAAATGAATTTACAATAAATAGACCAACCACTCAAGCATTCCTTGACGAGGGAGGTTTCGGTCTTAAATTGAAAACTAAGTTTTCGTATGATACAAGATAGGTAGTTTAGGCAATATATACATTACTGGAGTGACCCATCCACTTTAAGCGAAATCTACAAGAATTTACAACAGTCTTAAGCGAAGCTAGGGTAATTATACACTATACATAAAAATATACAGAGGGAAGAATATACAAATATAATACAGTCTACCAAATCACCACATAAAAGGTTTATAACATAGGAAATTAAGTTAAGGGTTAACAAATTGACTTTTAGTGGCTATCAGTCATCAAATAAAAAAGGTTAAGTCCGGTAAGTGTGGCATTGTGCCAGTCAAAACGTTACAAGTGAATAAAAAAGAGGTATTTTAGCAATATTACCTTAAAAAGGTGGCTCTAGGCCCATTAATAGTACATTACGAGTGATTTAACTGAAGTATAGAGGTGAAATTATCCTGAATTATTGGACACATGAAATTTACTTATTCAAACTCAAAGGAAGGGTTTTTTTGGTGTTATATCTTATGAAATTTAATAAAAATTTGTCGGAAGTGGTGTTAGTACAGTAAACAAGGAGAAAAAATATGCTACTTAGCTCATGTAAGGCAGGACTCTAGCAGACAGGCACGACGGATTATGCATCAACCTCCAGCATCAGATCAATGTGGACGGTTGACCATACAGCACGTCGGGGTGACCGGCACATGCACCGAAACAGGAACTTCATCCAAAATGACACCCCCACTCGTCTTGGCCTCTCTAAGACATACATCCTCCATTCCAGGCATGGGATCCATAGCAGGGTAAAGAATTTAGAGGAAGACTCCAGGTTACGAATACTGACTAAAGCACTTTCAACACATGGCTAAATCCATGTAAAACGTAGAAAATAGAAGTAGAGGGTAGTAAAGGTAGAAGATAAAAGATGTAGGAGATAAAAGAACCAGAAGATAAAAGAAAAATAGACGGTAATCGAAGTAGATAAAGGAAGTAGAAAAAGAAGTTGATAAAAGAAAAATGAAGAATAATGAAGGATAATGAATAACGACAAATGAAGAATTATGAAGGATCATGAAGGATAATAAAGAATAATAAAGAATAATAAATAATGAAACCTAAAACAAAACGTGGACATTAGGACGCCATTTTGTGAAACCCAAAAATACTACTCACCAGATGGTCGGGCTTCCTACGGTCTAGGTGACGAAACAATCCCATTTAAGGCTCAAAAGACAGCTTCTGTGTTAAATTCCGATCCGGCCATTGCCAACACATATAAAATGTGAATTATTAACACAAAACCATAATTTTTATATTTTCGTCACCTGCTGTTCAAGTCTTCTGGACCGGTATTTAGAACGAACAGACCGACGCACTACGCCTTAAAGTCCTTAAATAGACTTTCCTATCCAAAAAAAACAACTTCCCACTCGTGACTCGTACTGCTTCGAAAACCCATGTGACTTCCGGAAATGACAAGTAAAGCTGGAGGGCACTTTGAACTTGAAAACGGGAATCTACTCATTTTAACCAAAAAAGCCATGAAAATAGCTGCAAGTTTGACCCGAAACTAAATGCATCCAAAATACTAGGTTAGGCAACGTCAAAAAACCCGGCAGTCATCCCAAACATGTAAAAGATAGCTTAATACCATCTGGGTGTCCGACAGCTAGTCATGCATATCGTCATATTACGGGTTGCCTATACGTAGGTTATTATATTAAGACGAATCGGCCTGGGTCTAGAACCGTTTAGACAGGGGCGTATTCAAAATTTTTAAAAAATTTAATTATTTAAATTGGTCAAAATTTGATAAAAACTCGGGCTATCTACTAACGTTGTAACAAGCACAAAAAGATTGTTACACCTGAAAGGTGGAGCTGTAGATATCCGCATAGAGTTTGAAACCACCAAAACAGTGCCTGAGAAGACTACAGCTTATTGTTTAATTTTACATGATCGTCTAGTTAATTACAACCCTCTAACCAGTACAGTGAAAGTGTTTTGAAAATGTATATTGTTGACGTACAAGGATTCCAGTACAAAAATACTTCTTTTATATGTCGAGAGATTGCTATAATAAATATAAAAACTGGTAAAGTTTTTCATAAATATATTCAGCTACCATTTGATTTGTATTATTTAAGCAACTCTTTTGGTAAACATATTGATTGAACAATAAAGAATGTGCATGGACTTTTATGGGATGATGAGCTCTCTTCTGGAGGTGATAAGTATCCACCTTCACCTTCTATATTTTCAAATTATTTACCTTTAGAATGTATTGCTCTATATTTAAGCAAGATAATTAAACCACATGAAAAAATATTTGTTAAGGGTTTAGAGAAAAAAAGATGGTTAGGTAAATTAACTTGTTATAATAATACAATTGTTGATTTATTAGATATGGGTTGTGTTAACTTAGATAGCCTTAAAAAATTAAACTTAGGAAAAAAATTTCATTGTGAAACTCATCATTACAGTAATAATTTACTTTGTGCTAGAGAAAATGTATTTTTGTTAAGAAATTGGTATATTAAGAATAAAACTAATTAATAATATATTTTTGATCTTTTATTTTTGCTATTGTTCAACAACAAGGGTTATAACATTAAGAATTTCCTTGGTTATTTCTCGTGTTCCTCCTATCTCCCTTTCTTTCTTGTCCATCATAGTAATGTGAAGGTACATGCTTTGCACCATCCATCCATTTAAAATGCTGTTGACATTCACAAGCTAGACATGGCTCACCACGTGGTACATCTGATTCACCCTTACATTTAGGACACTTAAATTTTATTGGTACAGGCATGTTTTGAGGATTTAAGTTAGACTAAAATATACATTTTCAATTTACTCCTTTTATTGGAAGTAATAACACATTCTTATCTCAGTAAGTGTCTGACATCAGCAGAAGCAGAAATAAATACATTTGAGACAACCAGCCATGTCAAAATGTATTAGAATAGTACATGGTTGTAAAAAAGAAGAATTTGAAAGGGTAAAAGAAGGCAACCAATGTTATTTGTGCTACCAAGAAATTAATGTAAGCAATTTATGGTTATCAAAAAACTGCACTATTTCACACAGTAAATGTCATCAAGAAAAAAATTATCACCTGAAACAATACAATAAAAAAGGGTACCATCAATAATAACGTTATTAGTATTAATCAATCTGTCAAACAGTACATTTCAAGCTTTAAAATGTTCTACCAATATTTCACAATTGTGTATTACTTTTTCATAGTGGTTGTTTATGGAAATTCAAATGTGAGTCATAACACAACACATGTGCATGAACATGAATGTAGTTATCTAAGAGATGACTATAACGTTTTATATAATACAAGTCTAAACTTGTATATGGAGTGTGCTTTCCACCTTGATAACATAAATGATTTGTATGAAAACGAGTTAATGGTTACTGATGAATGCATGGAAAAACTTAAAATATGTGAAAATAATACATCAAATTTAACTAGCTCTGTAAATTATACCAACCAAGTACAAATTTTAAAAAATAATATTGAACTTGAATCAACAATGCTGTTACTACGTAAAAAAGTTGTAAATCTTGAGGAAAAAAATAGTATTGCTTATGCTTTAATAAATGATTATAAAGAAGAAATTGCAAATTTAAGGAGTAACCTAACTGATACCGTATATGAATTATATGCCACAGATGAAAAATGGAGTCAATGTGAGGTGATATTAAAAGATCAATTAAAAAATTATACCAAAATTTTCACAAACCTGAATGCTTGTTTGGAAAGAGAAGAACTTATACAGGAACAAAGGAATAAATATGTTGTTAGACTGACTACTTGTAGAAGAAAAAATAAAAGAAATAAAATGTAAATGTTTAGGGATTATTGTTTTTCATAAAAACATGTAAAATAATTTAAGTTTTGTTTCATTTTAACATGCACACACATCTATCTGTATAAATTCTATAAATAGAAATATTTTGACCTGAAGCTGACCTCTCTCTGAGATAAATTTATATTTAATAAAAACATGAAATGTGAAATAATTTAAGTCTTGTTTTATTTTATATACACACACATTTATCTGTATAAATTCTATAAATAGAAATATTTTGACCTGAAGCTGACCTCTCTCTGAGATAAATATATTAATATTTTAATAATTTTAACCACAGGCATGCTAAATTACTTTACTAGCTATTGCGTCATTTTCTCTTGACCAGTAAGGCCTCACCTTGGCCAGTAGGGTCTCACCTAAATGTGGTGCTATGTATGGATACTTGACACATACAGGTGTCATCAGCTTACAAGAACTTACCTGTAATTTTATTAAGGTCCTTTTGACCAACATCTGCACCTTCTGGTAAATTGCGTCATTGTCGATATTTCTTCTTCAGCTAAGAACTACTTCTTATAGAATTACGTCACTTCTTTAGCACACAAATAAAATGTTCATCCATACATCCACTTAAGACATGTTAACACATATATAATAGGGTCCTTTTGGTCAACAGCCACTGGTTAATTACGTCACTGTCAATCACTTCTTAGTCTAAGAAATACTTCTTGTAGAGCTACGTCACTTCTTCGGCGAAGAAGTAGGACCACATCCAATCTTTGGTCGCTTCGGATGGACACATGCCATCCGCTGTCACAGTATCCCGCTAGTTACACTACTAGTGTCACCTTCGTCAAACTCAATAAGTCTTTTCCTTAAATCATAATATCGTTTATTTTTCTCATAAGATTTGTTTATGTTCTTAGTAACCTGTTCGTAAAGATCTGGTAATTTTGAAAGCTCCCTAGCCAGGTTGTTTCGGTCATCGAAACTGTAAGGGCTAAGATTTTTGTTTTCGATAACGCCAAAGTAATCGCCAAAAGTTGGCAAGTTGCGTCCAAATGTCAAGAAAGCAGGTGAGAAATTTGTTGAGAGGTGGGTGGTTGTATTTATAGCGTTACAAATTTGGGCAATGTTTTTATCCCAATCACGGTGATTGTTCTCTTTAATGAAAGACCTAATAGCGGTACCTATTACTCGATTGGCTCGTTCTACATTATTAGTTTGGGGGTGATATCTTGCGTTATACCAAACATTACTGATTTTATAAGACTTTAACATATTCGAGAACTCTTGGGATTTGAAATTACTGCCATTGTCAACTACAAGGGTATGTGGAACTCCGAAATACATAAAAACATAATCGACCAGGTAGTCGCAAATTTCCTTGGACAGCGCTCGCTTCGTTTTGTGTATGAAGGTAAATTTAGTAAACCAATCGACAATAACCAACAAATAGCAGTAACCTGCACAGGATTTAGGATAAGGTCCCTGAATGTCTATGGATAGTAATTTAAAAGGCACAGAAACGTTTTTTGGGGCTCCCATAAGTCCAGCACGAGCGAACTGTGAAACTTTTTGTTCGTTGCAGGTTTGGCAACGTGAAATGTACCTTTTAATATCTGACCTCATACCGGGCCACCAGAACTGTTCAAAAATTTTGTCTAAGCATTTTTTAAAACCAAAATGGGCTCCCAGAGGGCTATCATGATATTTCTCCATAATCTGCTTCCTACACGTCCTGGGAACTACGGACTTCCATTCCTTTTGATTAATATTAATGCCATGATTGCAATAAAAATGTTTATATAATTTCCCCGCCTCAACTCTGAAGAGTGGGTAATTTTGTGACTGTTTCTGTACTTTGTCAACTAGTTCGGAATGCCAGCGATCTAGGGGTGCATGGTTCAGGGTTGAAATCTCGGGAAAACTACGACTAAGAGCGTCAGCGACAACATTGGTTGCACCGGATCTATGTTTAATGACAAAATTAAATTGTGATAGCAAAATTGACATCCTTGCCAGTCTTCCCATAGGATTATCCAATCGAAAGAGCCAATGTAAGGAATAATGATCTGTTAGAATAGTGAAAGCAGGACCGCCTTGGACATAAGATCTGAATTTCAAAACTGCATGAACTATAGCCAATAACTCCTTCTCAGTGACTGTCATATTAATTTCTGACTTATTAATGTTCTTGAAGCGTAAGCTATGACTTATTCGTCGTCGCCATCTAACTGAGTAAGTACAGAGCCTATAGCGCTATTGGAAGCGTCAGTCTGGATCGTGAATGGTTTGGAAAAATCGGAGTTTCTTAGTACAGGGGTGGAAACTAGTCGGGATTTAATATTTTCGAAAGCCATTTCGGCCTCAGGGTCCCATTTAACTGATTGTTTCTTTTTGATGCCTTTGGTGAGGTTATTCAATGGGACAATGAGATCGGAAAAGTTCTTTATAAACTTGCGATACCACGAGGCCATACCAACAAAACCCTTGACACCTGTCACATCTTTAGGCTTTTGATATTGGGAAATTGCCGAAACTTTATCAGGGTTGGCGTGTAGGCCATTTTTATCGACTACATAACCGAGGAATGCGAGGCTTGGCTGGCAGAACTTACATTTCCTTGCGTTAATAGTGAGACCTGCAGTCATTTATGTATTGAAAACTTTCTCTAAGGTTTCCATGTGAGAATCAAAAGTGCTGTTAACTATGACCAAATCGTCAAGATATACGAAAATATTTTTCTCTATTGTAGGGGAAAATAGCCTATCCATCAGCTTCTGAAGTGCGACAGCGGCGTTGGATATTCCAAAGGGCATTCGCACGAATTCAAAGTGTCCTCTATTGATTACTGTAAAAGCAGTTTTGGCACAAGAATCTTCGGTAAGTTTAATTTGCCAGAAAGCATGTTTCAAATCGATTGAAGTGAGAAAGTGTGCATCTCTGACTTTGTCTAGGGTCCTAGATAAATGAGGCAAGGCATAGGGATCCTTGACTATGATGTTGTTCAGAGGACGATCATCGTAACAGAGGCGATATTCACCTGAACTTCTTTTAACAAGCAACACATTTGCTGAATATGGGCTGGTGGAGGGTCTAATTACACCTAACTTCAACATTTTGTCTATCTCGTCATTCATATGCTTTTGCATATAAGGCGAGAGAAGGAAGGGTCTTTTTCGAAATGGCTCAGTGGAAGTGAGCTCAATTTTGTGTTCTACCAGGTCAGTAGCGCCCAGGGTTTCTGAAGTTAATTGACTGAATTTGTTAGTTATGATGTCTAGCCTACGTTTTTGATCGGTTGTCAAATCATTGTCAGATTGTATAGAGATGTTTTGAAACTTTTCTCTCACTATTATTTCGTGAACAGCTAAAGGATTAGTGAAATCATAAGAATTATTTTCGAAATTTAGTTTTAAGTTGGCCTGTTGGCAGAAATCGATTCCTAAAATCAAAGTTTGTCGAATATTAGGAACAACCAGCAGATCTAAATTTATGGTTTTGCCATTTAATCGAAGTGGGATGGTAACTGTGCCAAAAATTTCTTGTGGTTTTCCGTCAGCAGTTGTTATTGAATCCAAACACAATGCCACTTTCACATGAAAACCTAACTCAAAAATAATTTCATAACCGCGTTTTCCTAGAACGCTTTGCATAGCCCCGGAATCTCTCAGGGCCTACCGAGTTTGGAAGGGTGCTTCCTACGTTTTTTGAAGTGCACTTAGTGACTAAAATTCGCCAGAACACCAACTCCAGAGACACAAGGTCGTCAAACGGACAGCTCTGAGTTAATATTCACTAAAAATCTCTAATATTTACTTTAAAAATCACTTCAGAGACACTAGGTCATCGAACAGACAGCTCTGAAGCGAATGCACACTGAAATATTTAAAATTTACCTTAATATCGTGAATTCGAGTCGCAACCCTATCTACCAAAAATGACTGCATAAAAACAAACAACTGATTGAAAGCAACACTTAACTTTTGTGCATCGATTCACTTGGTTCCGCCCATTCAGTGGTTTATCCAATGAACTGCTCCTGAACGCTGGTAACCTCCAGGGCACAGTTATCAGCTGAATCTCCTACAATAGGTCCCATAAATCGGCCAATGCCAGGTAACACCAATCGTAGGAATCCTCAACCGAGATGACCACCAGGCAAAGTCTCACTGCTCCGGTAACTTCTCCAAGCGAGCAGACAACACACCAGCAAGGTTGCAATAAAACGGGGTACAGGGTATCAAATGGAATTACTAACAAAATATATGAGGTTAAAATAATTTTTGCTCGTTGTCCCAAGCGGGGGCTGGCTAAAGTCTTTTTATTACCATTGGTCAAATCAAACGAACGTGAAGCATTGAAACCTGAATGAGGGCATGGCAACCTCACTCAAATGTAGAAAAATTATAGGTTAGGATGACATCAAGGGCTTGAATGGAAAATTGCTGCATTAATAATTGAAAAGTGTCGAAATTATTGGTCCGGATTTAAGCGTTCATCATTCCGGAAGGGATTTTATTGATTATTTCTGATGATACGTTCATTAGACGTCCGATGACTGAGGATTTGAAAAAATCGTTGAAATTATTCGTTTGAGCCCGATAACGGATTAAAAATTTGCCAGATGTGATGGAATGGATCAACTAAGCTGTAAAACAGATAACTTAAAATGGGACATGAACAGAAGAGCTAAAATTTAGGGCGAGACATGAAAAATAAAAAATCTAACTTGAAAAATAAAAATCCATGGTGAAAATATAGAATCATAAGGTGAAAAACACATTCGAAATGTGAAAAATTAAAATCCTAAGGTGAAACCTGTTGGTCGGGTTTCTCTTTCGTTTGGTCACAAATATCACCTAATGGGCTGGTAGCATTTCTAATGAATTTACTTGTACATCCGGGAAAACCCGCGACACCTTAGTGTCTTTAAAAATTCATATAAACACTCGAAAACAGTGACCTGACAACAGGATTTTTACTGTCTCGTTCTTAAAAAAGGACTCCACGGCAAATTGCACGCTTATTTATAGACTTTCGTCAGCGACGCGAGTTCAATGTGCGGAGATTTCTGGATCGATATGTTGAGCTAGATCAAGATTTTGCATTTACCAGGGTCGTGCAATAGGTAATTAATTACTTGATGCAACCTAGATATTCAATGATAGACCGGGAAAAAAGGTCGTTACACTGGAGTGAGGCCCCAGCACTATCTTGGAGGTTTCGGTTTTGACCTGGCTGCAAAACGGTGGCGCCCAATAATTATAAACCCCCCCCCCCCCCCTTCCCCTTACTCTCTGGCAATTGAGCTTGGGCATTTGCACACGGTCCTTCAGCCTCTCACCTCAGCTTGGCTTCGTGGTTTTGGCTTCACTTCTTTTATTTCCTTTAATGTCCTAATTTCAAATTTTAAAAAGTAAAAAAAAAATATTTTTTTTTAATTTATTTATTTATTTATTCAGTACATTACAGATACAATCCAAATAGTACATTAAGCATTTATTACAACCTAATGGGTAGCTTATTTATGGAAAGAAAAAAAAGACAAACCTGAACAGTAACTAATTATAAAATAAATATAAATAATAAAGTATAAAACCATTAACCTAAATGGTAAGTACAAAATCATAGGGCATTTGACTTGCAATTATTTCGCTATCTTTAGGTTACCGAGATTAAAGTCACCCTTAAGTTCTTTTTGAACGTTACAATTGAACAGTTAAGCTCAATGGTGGCGGGAAGATATTTATTTAAATATTTCATTATTCGATTCAACGCACTATTCCTGCCAACGTCGGTTCTACTTCTGTTGATTGAAAACATTTCAACAAGGCGCGTGTCGCGTGCAGGTACACGATAGTTAATTAGTTCCAGAAGATCAGAGCAATATATGTTATTAGTTATAATGTTAAAGCCAAACAAAATAGTAAGGAAAATTCTTCGCTTCTCCAGGCTGTCCAGATTCAACATTAACAATCGCTGGTGATGTGATAAAGTACTCTTATCTACACCTAATTTATATAATAAGAAATTCGCGAACTTAAGCTGAACGCGCTCAATTCGAGCAATATGAGTTTTATAGCAAGGCGCCCAGATTATACAACAGTATTCCAGATGACTTCGTACTAGAGAGTAATATAGTGACTTTAAAACTTCAGTATTATAGAACTCCCAGTACATCTCATTATAAAACCTGCCATTTTAAAAGATTTAGACAGAATTAAGTTAATATGATCATTAAATCGCAGTTCGGTGTCGAAAATGACTCCCAAGTCATTAATTACATTAACTTGAGGTAAAGGAGTATTGGAATGGAGTAATGATGCAGTACTGGCGCTTTTTTCTTGGAAAAGATGGAACCTTACACTTAGAGGTATTTAGTTCTATTTGGTTTGTTTTACACCAGATAGTTAGTGTGTCGATTTCGTGTTGTAAATTGAAGCAGTCGTTAATATTTGTGATTTTATAAAATATTTTGAGATCATCTGCATATAAAAAGAAATTGCAATTTTTAAGTAAAGCCGTAAGATCGTTTATGAACATAAGAAACAGAAATGGACCCAAATGTGACCCTTGAGGGACTCCGGAAGTTACGGTAATGTCCCTTGACAGGACGCCATTAATTTTAACAAATTGTATACGATCACACAGGTAACTCGAAAACCAAGATAGCAAAGGATCTGTTATGCCGGTAGTCTTTAACTTCTCAATAAGAATGTGGTGGTTCACCCTGTTGAAGGCTTTTTTGAAATCAAAATAAATTGAATCAACCTGGGCACCAGAATCCACGGCAGAGCTTAAATATCGAGAATAAATGCATAGATTAGTTTGGCAAGAACGACCAGGGAGAAAGCCATGTTGGTGTTTAGAGATAGTACAGTGAAAGCACAAAAGGAGCTTATCAACAACTATCGACTCAAGAACCTTTGCCATGCAATCTAGTCCGGATATCGGTCGGTAGTTGCACACATCACTTCTGTCCCCGCCCTTATGGATTGGGGTGATGTAAGCCGATTTCCAGATATTGGGAAATTGACCTGAATTTAGAGAAAGTTGGAAAAGGTAGCAAAGCGGAAAGGCCAAAGTTGGACCACAATTTTTTATGAACACAGGAAGAATTTCATCTGGCCCTGCTCCCTTTGTTTCATCGAGGTCGGCTAGCTTCTGAAAAACAATGGTACTATCAATATCAATGTGTTGGAAATGTTTACATCGTTGGTGGATAAACAACGTGTGTCCTTGAGAGATGTTGGATTAGATCTTATGAACACGGAACGAAAAAATCCGCGAATAAATCGGCAATAAGATTTGGGTCATCAGTCACTGAATCATTAAACTTCATTTTTGAAGGATATCCTGCTGTGATTCGCTGAGACTTCAAGTAGGACCAGAATGCTTTGATATTATTTAGAATATTATTCTGAGTTGACTGAATGAGAGAGTCATAATCTTTTTTTATTGCAAGTTTTGACTGTAATCTTAATTCTTTATAGTTTGAATTATCATAGGGTAACCGTGTGCGTCGATATTTTAGGAAAGCCTTATTTTTATTATTTAAGAGTTTAATTGTTTCATTTGAAAAATAGACTGGATATTTTGGAGAAAGAATCCTGAACCTTGGAAAGAACATATCAATTGCAATGTTCAGAATTGTATAAAACATTTCAGTAGCCTCGTTGATATCATTAATACATAAAAAAAGCTCCAAACAATGCGCTCGAAATAATTATTTATTTTATCATAATCGGCCTTACGAAAGTTATATTCAGTAAATTGCAAGTCCGATGCTATGTCATGAGCACCATTAAAACAGAAATTTACAACCAATGGAGGATGATAATCGTCGACAGTAGTCAGTGGCGAATCAGTATTCAAAACTGAAATATCTGATCGGTTAGAAAAAATTAAATCTAATTTTACTTTATTAATATTAAAAATAGTATTATATTGAGCGAGATCATTAAAACAAACACAATCATAGAGAATTTGTTCACATTCGTTGCATGAAGTAAAAATTGTGTTTAGGCCTTGATAAGTGTTAATCAAATTAAGGAAAAGATCTTGTTCGCCACTGACTGCGTTTCGGTTATCAATACGGACAAATGAGTTTGTATAATTTGGCAAATTAAAGTCTCCTTAAAGTAAAATTTTAGGGGAAGGAAAATGATCCCCGATAAAACTGACAGAGGTCACAAAGTTTTCGTAGGTTGATGCTCTAGAGGCTGGTGGTATATAGACTGCATCCACATTGTTACAGACATTACCTATACGAACGCTAACCCACAGTTGTTCAATGTTATTATCTGGTACACTAGACAATGAGGATTCAAAAGAATACTCTACAGCGATTAAAACTCCGCCGCCTCTCGTCTTATTGGATTGGTCAGGGTCTCTATCCTTTCTGTATACAATGTAGTTTGCTGAAAACAACTCTTCACTGGCAATAGCCTTATTTAGCCATGTCTCTGATAGAACAATAACGTCGTAGTTACAATTCATTACTTCCTGTTGAAAGCGTACGGTTTTAGTTCTAAGTCCGCAAGCATTTTGATAATATACAGAGACAAGTCTCTTCTGAAAGGACCGGCGTAATGAGGTTTCTTGTGGGCCACGCAACGTAGTATTATTTAACGGGGGGGTGGCCTGTTAAATATCTCGCTGAAAATTTATAGCGTCGCTTTTGATTAAATCAAAGCATATAAACTTAGAAATCCGCCGCTTGACTTCGTAACTCAGATTTCCATAATAGTTACGCTCATAAGCAGACATAAAACCGTCGGGACATAAATCCACTGCACTAGCAGTTAGGGCTATTCTGTTGTATATGTTTTTTTATGTCTAAATTGAAATCATAAATGAAGTTGCTTAAAACCCTCCTACTATCACAGTACGGTGGAGCGACAATTATTAAATTTGTCTTCTTAGCCAAGTCAAAGATTACGTCCCAGCAGGCATCATCAATAGTTTTTCCATGCAGAGCGTTCATCATTCCCGTAAAGAAAATAATATAATCACCATTTGAAAACTTACAACCTAAATCAGCGAAGTCCTTAATCAAGGTTTCAGTTGACACTGTTACGTTGGAGTACTGGCTATTTATGTCATATCTGCTACCACAACAAGATTTGATTAGCCATCCGATTTCAGAAACACACGATTTGTTGCCAAACAATAAAATTTGAGGTTTAGCTTCTTGATGAGATGATGGAGTTGCATGGTAAGACGAATTGTGCGAAGGTGTATGTTAAGGGATAACTTTATTAATGCTGACACATAGTTCGTTTTTTAGTTTGTGAATCTCATCCAGGTGAAGCTTGTTTTTCACTGCTAAAGTTTCAATAGAGATTAACAATTGTTTGTTCATAGATTCCATCTCAGTTAAACTGTTTTTGGCACTAAAAAGTTCATCTTTGTATTTTTGAAGTACATTTTCAGAACTGTGCTGCTGATCGCTGATATCTGTTAGTTGCTCCAATGCTCCTTGGTCATCATCCTTCATTCCACAGCCAAGATCATTCGACAATTTGTTCTTTTCGTTTATCACAGCTTGCATTTGCTTCATCTCATTTACTTGTTGTTAGATTTTATTATTATATCGACCAAGCTTAGCCTTAATATCCCTAGTTTCTTTTCTCAAGTCACAATTTTCAGCAAATAGTTTTTCAATTTGTTCGTTACACTGATGTTGGTTGGGTTCCTCAGATACTGATAACCTTGTTTTATTTGTCTCATCCTTAACTTTTTTGCACTGTTTATTTTATAGCCCTCGATAACGCTAAACCCAGACCTTCTTGCAACACAGCTAGGGTGATAAACACCCCGACAAGAAACGCAAAAGTAACTGCTAAATATTTTTTGTCTGCAACAGCTAAATCCAATCTTAACATCATCCATCATATAAGATTATCAGTTGTACCATTAATCGTCTAAATCTGCTCCACTAATATGGGATCTTTAAGCTGACATTAAAAATGTCGACGATAAGATCTACTCGTCTAAAATGCGTATCAATGCATTCTTTAACGATGGGATGATGATAAAAGGTTTGTTTGTCCTTTTTTTTTAAGTATTTATTTGATTGCTAGATCTATTGTTTTGTGGTTTTTCCTAATTTGTTGACTTACTTGTATAAAAACGACGGTGAAACCAGAAAATTTGTATTCTGTTAAACTTTACATACACGCAGACACCAGATTTTTATATTAATTTACACCGTTTACTAGAAAATAAGCAGAAAAAAGACTCAGCACAGGATACTACATTCGCACGAAATTGCACACTTATAGTGTTCAAAAATAATAACAGCGAAAGACGCGTTGCATAGTGTTGTAGATAAATTCCTAATTTTGGATTAACTCGAGTAATAATAAATTAGTGTAATCATTATCTATAATATCCATTTCTGGCTTTCCAATTTCTGGCACAAAACACAATACTAAGCTTACAACAAACAGAAAATCCAAATATAAATGACGGAAGGGCGACGTAAACAACGAAAAGACATTTGACATTTCGCTGTAATCACATGGCTTTAAAATAGCATCTTCATTGGTCAAAACGAACCTCTCGAACTCCGAACATAAAAATTGGTTATCTCGAGCCACAGCGGTCTTAACTACCTAGCGATGAAAAGACATTTGGCAACACCGCACCCGACCGACTGAAACAGTCTACTACACAACGACCGCGCTTGCAAGTTTACGAGGACCTCTTTTTTGTATTTATGTATTTATTTAGATATAGGTATAATAGCACAAAATTTTTATATACACTCATCAGCAAAAAAAACCGGACAAGGAAAATTATTACCAACTTTGATATTAAATAACTTTTCTGATTTTAAAATATGTTTAATGAAATTTTCGGAAGATGGTAGCCACATGTCTTAAGATTATTACCCGCTTTTCGATTTAAGAAAAATGTTGACATGTGTGATATTATACCGAGGGCAACAAATGATACTTTTTTTGCCTTACGTTCTTAACACCCTGTGGAAAAAGTAGGCGGTGCGATGATATTGCAGTGCATTTCATATGGAAGTCGCATGTTTTCTTAACGTTTTGTTTTTTGATTCGTCCCAATAACTCTTCTTTTTAAAAAGATATAATCTTTTTAAAAAATACTTGAAAATAAAATATAATTTTTTTAATAAATACACAAACAAAATTTAACAAAATAAGTAACAGAAATTAATAGCGTGTATTGCCCCCACGAGCTCGAATTACATCTCTCATACGGCGTGGTAAACTTTGAACACAGTTAGCAATTTTTTCTTGAGAAATATTGTTCCATTCTTCCAAAAGAGCAATTTGCAAGCTAGGGATGGTTTCGGGAGCTGGTTCCCGTTTTCGAATTCGTCTCCCCAATATATCCCAAACATGCTCAATGGGATTAAGATCCGGGCTACGGGCTGGCCACTGAAACCGCTGAATGTTAACTTCGTTCAGATATTCGTTTACCACCCGTGCCACATGTGGTGTTGCATTGTCATGCATTAGACAAAAGTTGGCTCCAATATAGTGAGCAAATGGAACGACATGTTCTGCTAAACACTCATTAATATAGCGGTCAGCAGTCATAGCACCATTTAGGATTAGAACGAGCTCGGTACGTTCGTTAGATGATACTCCAGCCCATACCATTATACTTCCACCTCCATATGGTACTCGTGGAGAGATGCAGCATTGCGCAAATCGTTCCCCTTGTCTTCTCCATACACGCTCGCGTCCGTCTGGTGAACGTAAGGAAAAACGGGATTCATCTGTAAACAGTACTCGGCCCCATTGTTCGACTGTCCAATTAATATGTTCGCGAGCGAAATGCAAACGGGCAGTACGGTGGGCTGGGGAAAGAGCTGGACATGCAGCTGGTCTCCTTGAGTTCAATGCTTGTTCACCCAGTCTACGGCGGATGGTATCTGAGGAAATATAAGTGCCACGAATATTTCTTAATTGACGACTAATGGCTGAAGATGGTAAACCGCGATCGCGTAGTGCCGTTAACGCCATGAAACGATCATCATGCATATTTGTCTTACGTTTTCTTCCTGATCCTTGACGCCTAGAATACTCCCCAGTTTGTCGAAAGCGGCTGATTGCATCGTGTACGGTACTCTTAGCCTCACCCAAGACGTTAGCGATATATCGTATGTTTCGGCCATCGTCGTTTAGTGCCACAGCACGGACAACATCTTCTGTGCGCATGTTTCGACAATATTTCAAGCTTGACACTGACAATGAAATAAAACGCTAGTTGCTAGGCAACTTATCACGTTAATTTTTTGGTTTTTCATTAACATTGGAAAATTTAAAATGATTTTTTAAAAAGATTATATCTTTTTAAAAAGAAGAGTTATTGGGACGAATCAAAAAACAAAACGTTAAGAAAACATGCGACTTCCATATGAAATGCACTGCAATATCATCGCACCGCCTACTTTTTCCACAGGGTGTTAAGAACGTAAGGCAAAAAAAGTATCATTTGTTGCCCTCGGTATAATATCACACATGTCAACATTTTTCTTAAATCGAAAAGCGGGTAATAATCTTAAGACATGTGGCTACCATCTTCCGAAAATTTCATTAAACATATTTTAAAATCAGAAAAGTTATTTAATATCAAAGTTGGTAATAATTTTCCTTGTCCGGTTTTTTTTGCTGATGAGTGTAAATCTTTACATAGGTGTAAGCGAGGGTGTAAGTATAATAAAATTTTACATACACATTCGTACTTTATATGCTAATTAAAGGTATTCAGTTTTCGTTTTTTGTTTTTAGACTCGGCTTTGTTGGTCGCAAGTTGGCTGTTCTTCATTTTTACAAAATCATTATACTCGTATAAGTTAAATCGCACAAAATAATCTTCTGATTATTAGTTTTTAAAAAGTCATCATCAGTTGTGGGTTCATTAATAATTTTCTCAAAAATTGCACACATGTGAAATCTAATCTATTACTTACATAGATTTCATCTATTAGTAAAACCACCACTTTTTCAATAGGTTTTAAAGCACCTGACACAATATTAAGATAATTGTTTGTGCTTTTGTTGTTATCTGTATTATTAGGTGAAGGAGCTATGTCTAACCTTGAAGATAGATATTGTAAATACCTTTTAGTTGGCAAAAACAAATAATTTCTTAAAAGATCATAAGCACTGGGAGACATCGTAAAGAACATAAAGGGCATTATTATGGTAGAGGTGGAGTATCGTTTTTTTTTTAAAGTAAGTAAATTAATTTGGTCAATTAAAATCTCTAATATCTCCAGGGAAACTGTGCTATTCTCTGAGCTATCTTGATCAATATCGGACTGTTGTCTATGTACAGCTGCTGCTTTGTTTAGATATTCTAATCCTTTTTTTATGTAATCTTCAGTAGACGGTTTAAATTCCGAATCATTGGAATTTGTTTGAAAACGACATAACAAATTTTCAATTTGTGACCACCTAGTCAGTTTCAAATCTATCGGTAAAACCCATTTTAAATCACTAAAACTTAATTCATTGGTATTAACAAAAACTTTTAGTAACATATTCCTGTCCACCGAAATTTCATTGCTAACGCTTAAACAATCGTTTGTCAATTTAGAGTATAAAAATAAATTTTTGAATTATGTACTATTTTAATAGACCAGTTATCGGAAACTTTTTGTCGTTCTTCAGGAGTTTTTCTAGGAGCTGAAACTGCTTTAGTCAAATATTTAGGCAAATTTGAAAAAATGCAGGGGAACGCCTTTAACGTTATGGTCTGCAGGGAATTTTTTTTAAAGTTCCATCCGGTTGGAGGTAGTCATCTTCACGGATAATTTCACATTCTGGAAAGTGTTTACAGCAAACGACGGCCCTATCGGAAGGGTTAAAATTTGCCCTCGGAATGGCACTTATCCATTTTTGTCTTAAATTAGGATCTTTGGGGAATTGAAAAACCGAAATGAGCTTCCCCGCTTGCTCTTGTTTAATAACGCTATTATAATTTGATTTACACCCAGGAATACAACAACAACTAGGCATATTTAAAAGCTATAGTATATAATAAAATGTTATAAAAATAACTTACCAGAAACTCCCTCTAGACGACCTAAACTAGGTACCTACCTCAATATTATAAAATAAATGTAGGTACCTACAAACCACTATAAGTAGAGACGAAACAAGAAACAAAACACCATGAATACTCTTTGACACTACCTACACAGTTACACACACAGAACTGTTAAATGTTTACACTTTAATTAAAGTTAAATTAAAATAATGCACTAGACAAGACGCCATTTAAATAACTAGCATACGAACGATCGGTGACCGGCGACAATAAATCACATTATTTAATTTAAATAAACCTAATTCGACTGTGTAACACTTGTCAAGTTTTAGGTTATATGTTTATACACACTTCTCACTACTTCTTTTCTAAAAATTCAGTTTAAATTCACAAATTTTGAATGGATTTAGATACGACTTCGAGCGCCAAAATACTAATTACCATTTGAAAACAACACTAAGGTCCTTTGACCGCCCAGAGAAATGGACTGGACCGCGCTGTTGCCATATTTCCTGTTCACCGCTAGGTATAGAGAACGCTGTGCTCGAGCTACACGGGAACTTCTCGAAACTTACGAACTTTGCACGAACTGAGTTTATAAATTGAACTGAGTGTTCCCTTTAGTTTAAATTGAACTCTTAATTCCAACGCCAACTGAACCTCAACCTCGCCAACTTTTTGAGTTTATAAATCCAGCTTGCTGCTGCTCAAAAATGGACCCATTGGAAAGTAACATATGACAATTTCATATAATCTATCAAAAACATAGACGGTGATGGTAAATTCAAAGTTTTTATTAATTTTATCATGAAGTCATAGAAACTACGATTTTATTATTGATTAAAAAACATACGAAGAAGCTGTTACAACTCTGGATTCTATTTTCATTAAACCTAGAAACGAGGTATTTCCTAGGCGCTGCTTGACTATTAGAAGACAACAGCCTGATGAGACAATATGTATATATTTGGAAGAATTAACAGCTTAGTAAGAACTGCGAATTTAAGGCTGCCGATGAAAGCTGGGATAATTATATAAGAAATTCTTTTATCAGTGGATTGAGTTTAAATCATATTCGACAACGTTAACTAGAAAATAGTATATTGCAACTCCAAGGCGCCACAAACCAGGCACAATCGTTAAAAGCTGCACAGAAAGACTCAGAAGCTTATATATTACTGTCAAGTTTTATAAATTCTGTGACGTCCAGAAGTACAAAAACATGAGAAAAACTTGAAGATAAAATTTCTTCTGCTTATAAATGTTACTTCCGTGGAAAGAATAAAAAGTATTTACGTAGCTTATGCCCTGCAAGAAATTCCATTAGCAATGGATGTGGTAAGCGTGGACACTTTTCAAAGGTATGCCTGAGTAAAAGGAACGTAAAACTTCTTCAACCTCAATCAAAGTTAAAATAAATAATTGTATTCAGAAAGTATAAATTTTAGTTCTTATGCCCTTTTTTTGTTAACTTTATGAACTCGTTTCTGTATAATTCGGGTTTCGAAGGGATAATTTTATTCCTTTGCTGTTTCTTGTTCAGAACCGATTTATGTAAATATCTAATATTAATAAAGCTTGTCGCCATATCAGAAACGTTGTTATAACTTCCTTTTATTGTCCCAAGATATATTAACTTTACCTTTAACTTTTAATTCAGAATTTTCGCGTTTCTAACTTTTCCGCTAGATTTATAAGCGCAAAAATTTGAATTCACAGTCATAACCCTCCCCGCCACTGCTACATTTAGTTCTTCAACCAGTCGCGTATGGCGCCATTAGGGAACCAATTAAGTATGTTAAGTTGCCTATCTATCCCTACCGTAAGCGAATCTCTCTTGTCTATGATTCCGTCTCGGTAAACTTAAAATTTAAACTTATCAATCTTTTGACGAAAACGAAATACTTTCCAGCTTGATTTGTAATATACTATATATATACCAAATTTTTCATTTATTCAATAATTTCGCGGTATCATATTGTTATTCAAACTCGTAATTTTGTGAGAACATAACCCACCAAGGACATAGGTATTATGACATTATACCTTTTATAAAATCTTTAGACAGGAGATTTTACAGATGTCATTAAAAGTTTCTGTCAGTAATATAAATCCATATATTATTTTTATTTCAGACTAGAATAAATCAAAATTTATTAGTAAAGAATCCTAACTTCCTGCAGCATATATTTTTATCAATAATGGTCGAAGATAATGAAACAAAACAACCTGAAACCGAAAAAGAAAAACAATCAATCGAGGATAAAGAGAAGGCTGCAGCAAAATCACAGGACTCATCAGGTATCAATACTAACATTCTTATTCTAGTCTTAGTACCTACGTACTCTAGGCGAGGATAGAGATTTCAGCCACATTCAATTATAAGCCTGTTAGTAAATTACCCGTCCTAAATTATGTTCTTATTTAAGAGTCGATCACGGTAACCCCTGACCGGCACGCGACCGACCATACGTCAATGTAAATTAAATGGTGTTTCTTGCGCTCAGCTGTTAACGAATTTAGAAAAATTTGGTAAGTTATTTAGCTTTGGTTGAAAGGATATTAAAAGGCAACTCTATTTGCTAGATTTACCATATTGCAGATTTTTTATTAAGGACTTACATGTGAAGAAAATCATGCGTAAAGTAAAGTAAAAGCAATTCTAACAACGATATATACAGGGTCGTTGGTATGTATGGAAACGGTCGATTATTTCTTAAAGTAAAACAGCTAGCAAAAAATATTTAAAACAAAAGCTTTATGGTTTTGTAAAGCCTATTAGAATTAAAAAAAGATAAGTATACAGGAGGAGTCAGAAAGCCGTAGAGCATAATAAAGTTACTTTTTCTTTAATAGAACACCCTATATCTTAGAATATTTTTGGATTTTGCATAAAATTACAATTATTTTTTATTAAGTGCATTATAAGTCTAAACCTAATAGCTTTCGAGATATCGACTTTTAAAAAATGACATTTTTGAATTTTAACAGCTTCTAGCTTTCTAACGGCACGCTATAGAGCAAAACGGCTTGCATGTCCCTATCTTGCTTTTTTATTATCTTCCCGAAAATATTAACTTCCGGTTAAACTGGAAGTACTATATTTCCGGCTTTTGAGCTACATCCGGTTTAACCGGAAGTTGGCACTTTTAGAAAGAGAGTTAAAAACTAAAATAGGGGCATGTAAGCCGTTTTACTCTAAGACGTACCGTTAGAAAGCTAAAAGCTGTCAAAATTCAAAAATGTAATTTTTCGAAACTCAATTTCTCGGAAACTATTAGGTTTAGACGTATAATGCACTTTATAAAAAAATAATTGTTATTATATGCAAAATCCAAAAATATTCTAAGATATAGGGTAATTTATTGAAAAAAAAAGTAACTTTATTTCTCTACGGCTTCTGACTCATCCTGTATACTTTTCTTTTTAAAATTCTAATAGACTATAAAAAACACTAATACTTTTGTCTTAAATATTTTTTGCTAGCTGTTGTACTTTAAGAAATAATCGACCGTTTCCATACATACCAACGACCCTGTATATATTACTGCATACATTTCAAAAACGAAAGTCAAATGGAAAAATCTGCAGCATGGTTAATTTAGCAAACAGAGTTGCCTTTCAATATCCTTTTAACTAAAGCTAAATAATTTACCAGTTTTCTCGAAATTCGTTGACAGCGCAAGAAACCCCATTTAATTTACATTGATGTATGGTCGGTGGCGTGCCGGGGTTAACGTGATGGACTCTTATGGTTTGACATTATTGTGCTATTTTTACACGTCATATTATATTATAATATGTTTCTGTAAAAAGGAAGTATTGCTTTTGACTGTCAGGGTATGCATTTTTCTATTAAATTTACTGTTTAGTTAGTTTTGCTCCAATCTTATTTTTTATTCGATTGTGTCAAGAAATTACGTTTTATAGATTAGATATTAGGACGAGAAGGTAACCTTTTCAATAAGGTATTAATTATTGCGCTGGTAGCTAGGCAACACTTTTCGTCTTAGTCCAAAAAATATTTTCCGGGCGCTATCACAGGTTTCAGTGTTAACTGACAAACATTAAGAGCGACAAATTACCGTGCAATATCAAATGTATAGGTTTACTTTATTTTTACAGTACTTTGTAACTGGCAATGGGATCAAAAACACGATCGGATTAAAAATAACGTATGTCATACGGACGAAATAGTATATTGTTTTATTAGGAGTAAAAGCAATATGTTTTATGACGAGTCTGATAGTTTGCCGGACGAACAAAGTGAGTCCGGCCATTACAGACGAGTCATAACAAGTTGCTTTACTAAGAATAAAACACTCCTTTTTTTCAAACGTCGCGTCGTTAAAATATAGAAAGATAAAAATAAAAATTTTAAATTTGTTTCATTTAAAAATGTGAAGTTTCAAATTTTACCTGCTAGCGTTGCTATGGATTTATTTTATTATTGTATTGTTTGATACCAATCCCTATTAACATTGACATAAATTCAACAGCAAGTTGTTCCGCGGAGGGTTTAACGCTAGAAAATACAAAAACAAGTCAGGATCGCAACATCGCAACCCCTTGTGTTAATTTTTCTGGGGCCACAATAAATAACTGTACTTTTAATCTAATGTTTAATAAATAGTTCATTGTTGTATTTTTTAAAAACAAATAAAGTTTACAAATATCCAATATTTCTTGTATTTTTCAACATTATTTATTCATGACAAACACACTTTTTCTTCCGCTGAGAGCGTAAAGTACTTTTACTGCCGCTGCCTATAGCAACCGTCTACTGTAAAAAAAGCAAAACTTTAACGTCAAAAAATTAGTAGAAAAATGTTAAGCTTATAGACGTTTGAAGAAAAAATGTTTTTTGTCCTTATAACGTAATATATTATTTCAATGTTCAGATTACCTTCTATAAAAAATTCTCCATTTATTTTACGATCAAGAATTCCAGCCTAAACGTTTATTTTATCCTTAAATTATTATTATTATTATTATTACGCAATAAAGGCGGGCTCGTTTTGTCACAGGTTTGCAACCTGGCCTTTTATCAAAGGTTATGTGTATTAACTGGTTGTATCTGGAATTCTCTCTCTTGAATGCGTTGATACTAAGACAGTAGGAGCAGGAACTGTTTCTTCTTGTAGGCTATTCCACTTATACAACTCGGTTCCTTATGAAGTTTTTTTCGTAATAGTAGGGTACATCTTTCCTTGCTCAGTTTCTTACTATGACCTCCTTAACTCCCTGATTTGGCTGGCATAAAATTGGGTAAGCTCAATTGTTGGGCTGTAGTGCCCAGAGAGTATTTTATACACTTCGTTCTCCTCGTTCTCGTCTCTCCTTTAGTGTGGGTATGTTAAAGTTGGCTAGCCGCTCTGGATATGGTAAATACTTAGTGACTTCTTTTTTTTTACTTTCCTTTGTACTCTTTCCAACAGCGCAATATCGTTTATATAGTCAGGGCTCTAGACCGAGTATGTGTATTCTAGTTTGGGCTTGGGTCGTATTTTTGTACAGTGTCGTTATCATTTCTACCGACCGCGACGCTTGGTGAACGCTGTTTGTATAAGGGTGCATTTGCTTTCTCTGTTGAGCCTCAGCATCCATTTGTTGGTCCATTAAGTTAGGGTTTCTAGATCCCGTTTAAGTTGTTCACTATCTTTGGTGTTGCAAAACAGTTTCGTATTATCAGCAAAGTACATGGTGGTTGAGGTTACCTCCATAGAAAGGTCACTTATTCAGTGCGCACACTTGAATTATTCTCTGGCGCAAATCGTCTAATGACTGCGGCTGGGTTATGCGAATAATTTGGACTTGATAAATCTCCACAAAAAAAGTCTGGTGAGCGAGCAGGTCATTCGACAGCACCAATAGTGCTGATCAAGGTAGTTCCTAACATCTCTATGCGTCGGAGCTCCATCTTGTTGAAATAATTTAGGCATACCACCAAATTCATCAGGATTTTACTCAACACACTCCATAATCAAATGTTCTACGGTATTTTCAATCATATCCAGATACACTGGTCTAGTTAAAGTTCCCTGGATAAAAAGTGGCCCAATAATATGGTTTCCCAAATATCTGCCTAAACGTTAAGTTTCTGAGGGAACTGGGTATCCCTGTAAATATGAAGATTTACATCGCTCCAATACCGAACATTTTGACGGTTAACTTTTCCGTTTAGAAAGAAAGTACACTCATCACTAAAACGAATACATTTAAGGTAATTTGGGTAACGGTTTAATTTTCCACCCATTAATTCACAAGACTCTAGTCTATGATCCGGATAATCTTCTGTTAACTCGTGTAAGATTTTTAATTTGTAGGGATGAAATTTAGGACGTTTCAATACTCTCTGAACACTTTCTTAACAATCATTTCAGCCACCATCTGAATCTGTTTTTCTTCTTCTATTGAGGGCCGTCCACTTCTTTTAGCATTTCCAACAGATCCTGTTGTTTGGAACTTTTGAATTAATTCCCGCAAATATTTCTTTAAATTGGGCGATCAGAAAAACGTTTATTAAAAATGCGCTTAGCATCATGATAGCTACGTTGCGCCTCCCCAAAAATCAAAACTGCCTCTATTTTATCTTCCATTGGACAAAACATTTTAAATCAATTAAATAATTTACTTTAACGACCACAGTAATATAAGGTACACAACTTACTGACAAATACTTATTTGACAGGTCAAAACAAAACTTTTTTTTGTCAAGAAGCAAAGCCTACTTTGCATTCCAAATTTAAAAAAAAGCGATCTATTGTAATGAAATGGCAGTTACGAAACCTAGATACTTCTTCTCCTGTCTTCAAGGGTATGGAACATAAAAAAAGAGTCACCATTTTTTTACCCCCCGCAAACGGGCAAAAACCACCCTTTTGCCCCGCTTTCTTCTTCTTTTCCTCCAAACACGTATTACCACGAAAAAATTGCGAAAAGGGTGGTTTCGGGAATAAATAAAAAAGGTTTTGACTATTTTTCTGGTTTTCTCCACCCTCAAAGACAAGGGAGGGGGGAAGTAAGTTTCATAGCTGCAGCTAATATTCATCACAATGCGTCAAGTTCTCAACTTATTCACAGTTTTATAGCTTAAAAATCAAATTAAACCCACATTGGCAAAAGTGGCCGCCATCTTGGAATGAATCGATAAAATCTTTTCAAACTTGGGAATCGTTCATAGATTGAAAATACCTTTCCAACGATGTATAACTCGACTCCACCTGCCATTTAAAATTTGTATTCAAAATGGCGCCCTGCCGCCATCTTTGGAAACTGAGTCCAGAGTTTATACTAAAAAGTAGTATTTTAGTTATTACTAAACGTACCAAAATTTCATTATTCTCACATTTGTTAATCAAAAGTTACCGGGCGCGGGGGGGGGGGGGGGCTTTAGGCGCGCATTGCACTGACTGTATACGCAATAAACAGCAGTGACTGTAGAACTGAGCCCATGCTGGGAAAATTGTTAATTTTTTCCGTGGTAAAAACTTTTTCAAACTAATTTGCAAAAGATTCTGCTGTTTGGTTCAGATCTTTTATTAATTTTTCAACTTGTTTTTTGAGAGTTGGAGTTTACAGGGTGTCCGGTAAGTATATGACATACTCTCGGAAGCGTATAGGAGGTCAAAATAACCCTAATCTGTCATAGAAAAAATCCTAAAGTGCCCTTTAACGGAGATACAGAGCCCCAAAGTGCGGCTCTGTGCGATGTTTACGTCGATCACGTTGACATGTTTTGATCGTATCTATCTTGAAAGGATATCGACTATAGCTATTACCCGAGTTTAAAAGCCCATATGTTTTTAAGCCAATTGTGCAATATTTGTTTCCAGAAAATAAGAATTCAAAAAAGAGCGATGTTCGGTCCAAGACGTCTATCTCATTAAGCCCGTATTCCAGCTGTTGCAGCTGCAGGGTACGCTGCAATTCAGCAGAGTCTTGCCAAAAACAAGTAAACCCAAGGAAAAGACAACGGGCTCAAATAAGGGAGTGTAGTGCCAAAAGAAGAAAATTAGCGGAAAAGAGAAATAAATCTAGTGACAGCAAAAGGAAACACTTACAGCAGAAAGGAAATGTTAAGAGATGTGTACACCGCCACCATAAGCATACCAGCAAACATGTCAGTAAAGATAGACATTCTAAAAAAGATGACGAAGGATATAAAAGTGACGATAAAGCGAACAACTTAGAGTATAATAAGAAACTCGACAGTTTGGCGAAATTTGGCAAAAACTTTTACTGTCCGACCTTAAATCCGAGAAAAGGATTAAGGCCAATTTACATTGATGGAAGCAATGTGGCGTTCAGGTATGACTTTCGTTATCTTCAGGTATGTTTCCTTCCACGCGGCCGCCGCATGCCTCAGCCGCAATCTACTGCTCCCCGTGTTTCTTTATGTACCCGTTTCCATCCATGCGGCTCCGGCCGGTGGCCGTTTCTAAAGGAAAACACAGCCGTTCGGCCGAAGCCGCGTGGAATGAAACATACCTTTAGATGGCGTTTTATTTGCTGTTACATAGATACGGGGTGAGTTTTCTAAAGTGTTTCTCGGAACAGGATGGAAGGTTAGCGGAAAGTAATGACTATTTTATTGATATGCTAAAACTTCCGATTGACAGTTAATGAAACAAAATTCAGTGAGAAAATATTTTTTTAATAATCATGAATAGTTCTGGTTAGCGCAATATTTTTGAAGTTCTCCCACCAAACAAAAGTTTCGTTCCGGTATCTTAGAAAATGTATGTACCATACCTGGGGATCCTCAAGCGCAATGAGATTCGTCTCTCAATAAATTCAATTCCTTGTCGTTAGGTAAGCCTAATTTCTTGCTCGCTTTACAAGCTTTTCCAAATTAATGTTGACTAAAATGTATGTACGATCGACAGAGTACACTAAGATGAACGGGAAGTGACTGACGTAATCGTTGTTGATATATTTCGTCGCTTTAGTCTATAGTAACCCAGAATCGGCAAGATGTGAGGGAATCAACAGTGTAAATCATTTTCACAGGTGCAACGAACATAGGCCATTATAATAATTTCTAATAAAAGGAAAAACGCTTAGTCTTTACTTGGTAATGCTACGAAAGTATTTTCAGCGAGTAAACATGCCATCTGACAAAAGTCATATTCTAGCTATTTATTTTTAAGTAGAAATAATATTGGCAGCAATACAATGGCAGACAGCCGTTTAGGGGGGAGAGCCGGACTTAAAAAGTGTAATAAAATATGTTACTTTCCATAATAAAATGAATAAAAGTTAAAAATTCCAATAATACTTACCGGCGCCGGCGCGCGGCGGCACAATACTGCGATGAAAATATTTATGAAAATAACTGTTTTTTAGAATTAAATAAAGTTTTAAGGCACGAATTGAAGTTGACAAATCGAAGCACCAAAACATTCAAAACAATGTGAAGCAAAGCCTCGCCTGCCCTGTAATCCTATGATGGTTCCGTTTCAGTTACCATTAATGCAAAACAAAAACCGATGCACGTCATACTCATCGAGTGACGTCAGTTATCGACAGTGTTGCCAGCTTGTAACCAAAATATCCGAGTGAAGGAATAACACATGTTTTTTTCATAAAAACGAGATAAATATACAAAAATTTCCCATAGTTTATATACTTGTTAACAATACAATACAATACAATACAATATATATTACACACATTATATGTTACAATTCAATATACAGCATAATACCTTTTATCATCAACTTTAGCAGATCTAACACATCTTTTATTTTCATCTTGCCAAGATCGACCAATTGTACCATTCTGAAAAATCCATGTTTCATCCAAGAAAACGAATTGGTACAAGAATCCTTCTTTTTCTTTAACATATTCTTTCAAAAATACCAATCGTTTGAAAGCTACATGGGAAAGTTCCATAAGACCTCGCCTCGGTTCATCTTTTTTACATCCTAAGCCTATTTCCTTTAAGAGGCTTCTTAAAGAGTTAAGACAACCATCAAAGAGTTGTCTGTCTTTTAATTTCTTACTTAAAGTTGTCAAAGTTACACGATGTTCTAAAAAAAGTTACAGCTTAAGCATAACCAATGTAAAATACACACAACCAAACTTATATGGAATCACTCAGGATTTGTGACTAAAATATTTTGTAGGGAAAAAACTTGGTATGCTTGTCGAAGATAAAGGTTTTTGCTGTAAAAATAAACATGATAACAAAAAATAAACGACTGCATATTATAATAATCTTTTAAATTTTGTATTCAGTAGTAAAATCACTTTAATCCGGTAATTTTGTTTCGGTCCAAAGAAGATAATAATGCCTTATGTTGGACTAACAGATGTGCAGAGAGGAAAAATTGTTGCTCTCGTTGAACAAGGAATGCCCCAAAGAGACGTAGCAGAGGTGGTAGGCGTTACCCAGGGTCTTGTATCAAAAACGTATGCAAGGTATCTGGAATTAGGAACTCTCAAGAATAGGCCTAGACAAAGTCGTTCAAGAGTTACAACTGAACAACAGGACCGCTTTGTGTGCCAAATTGCTAGAAGAAATCCAAATGTTTCTCATCCAGAGCTGAAAAGACAACTTCTGGAAGCTACAGGTGTAAATGTTTCAGTTGAAACTATACGAAAAAGACTTCGTGCTCGAGGGTTGTACAGCAGAAGACAGTTACGGGTTCCAGAGTTGTCCAGGCAAAACAAAACTGACCGGCTAAATTGGTGCCTTCAACATCAAAACTGGACAATTGAAAATTGGCAAAATGTTCTCTTTTCAGATGAGAGCAGAATTGGCCTTAGATCAGATGATCGTCGAATTCGGGTTCTCAGAGCTTCAGGAAGACAAGCTAGACTCCAGGCTGCCAGATCTATCCCAAAATATAAAGGAGGAACCGTAATGTTTTGGGGAGGTATTATGATGGGAGCAAAAACTCCTTTACTACCACTCGAACAAACTTTAACCGGTCGGAGGTATGTTGATTTGGTGTTAGAGCCGGTAGTTAGGCCTTGGCGAGGTGCAGTTGGGGATAATTTTATCTTTATGCAAGATAATGCACCTCCTCATACTAGCAGAGTGGCTCGAGAATTTCTGGAAACGGAAGGTGTCACAATTTTAGACTGGCCTGCATGTTCACCGGACTTAAATCCAATTGAAAACTTGTGGGACCAGCTTAAAAGAAGGATTAGAGCTCGTCGGGACAATGCAGGAAATATCGGACAGCTCATTCAAGCAGCGTTAGGAGAATGGGAAAACATCCCACTTGGCAAGAAAACGTGAATTTCATGTATAATTTTACGTCAGACTGAAAAACGTTAGAATACAAATAAACGTGTTTTCAATGTGTAAAACACGCTTAATGTTACGGTGTTCTGACGTTGGTAAAAATAACGTTACTAATTTTAACGTTTTTATAACGTATTATATTATGGTACAATTCAGCGTTTTTGTAACATATTTTTAACTTATAAAACTAAATTTTTCCTCAGGAAAGTAGTGTATTATTTCATACATTATTATTTGGGTACTTATAAATAAACAACAAAACATTCAAGTTATGAACTTTTATTTTTTCAGGTTGCCTTAGGTTACCGTATACAATTTACGAATTTTAACTAATTTTAATTTAAAATCTAGTAGCTATACGGTATAAGTTTTCATTTATTTGTTTCTTCAACGGTTCGCGGCATACCTGAAGTGGTCCATTATTATTTTTTCCATAGAGTACTCAGTAGTTCCTCCAAACTGACCTTGCACTATTTCTAAATTAAAAACGAAACATTTTTTAAATATTGTCCCAACAACCCAATTACACGATATATTACTAATATTACATTACATAGGAAACATTTTCAAGGGTCCACAATAGTAATAAAGAACTACAATAATCATTTTTTGTAGAGGTTAAAGTGTAGAATCTAGAGAACTATTCAATTAAAGGAAAAAATAGAGTGGCGTATCTTGTTTTATATTTGGAATTAACTTCAAAAAGGCTGGTATTTTTGTTACATTAAAGGGATCCTTATAGCATTTTTTTGTAATGAAAATAAAATTCACGAGACGCCATTTTGCTCTTTAAGCGTTTGTGGTAAAGAACAAAAGAACTCGTGAAATATATAAAGAATAAACAACAGTTATTTCATAAAGACTAAATCATAAAATTAAGAACAACTTACGGTTACAATAAACGAAAACTCACCAAACTTAAAAGAGATTCGGTGCTATCCAAAATTTTCAACAAAAACTGCTCCTTCCACTATACACTCACAACACAACGACACAACGTCAAACGTCTATGAGAGAGAGAGACGTGACAATCACCGATCGCTGGGTTTTAGGCGCGAAATTTGAAAATGTTAAGATAAAGTGAAAAATAGGTTACTTATTTCGACGTTATAAAAAATAACGCAAATTAAATGTTTTATAAGTAACGTTACTTTTATTTACATTAAATTAATGTAAAAATGTAACACAAATTACAACGTGAACAAAAAATACATTAAAATAACAGTATTAAAAAAAGAGCACGTTTTTAAAACGAAGTTTTTGGTAAAGGGAAATAACATTACCATTTTCACGTAAAAATAACGTTTTTTCTCAAAATATGTCAAGTGGGATACCACAAGAAAATGTTGCCAATTTAATCAGAAGCGTGCCAGCGCGAATTGAAGCTTGCATAAGGGCTAGAGGTGGCAATACGGATTATTAAAATTAATAATTTTATATTTTTTATCGTTTTTTACTGGTTAATTTTACTATTATCAATTTTCAGAAACCTAAAAAAAACACTTTATGTTTCTTTTGTCAATTATAATTAATTCTTTAATTCGTGTGTGAAAATTTTTTGATTAAAATATTGGGTAAAGAATGACTTTTATTTCTAAATAAATAATTTTCATATATTCCATACATAATAAAAAATATTAGGTGATTCCATATAAGTTTGGTTGTGTGTATTAGTTTTTGAATAATACAACTTAGTTGTTTTATACGTTCCATAAATAGTGTCATGGATAGAACTTATATCCAATCTTGAAAAATTTACAACTCTCTTTAAATAAGAACGTTTTCTTTTAGCTGACTCCAATAATTTATTTTGCTTAACTGTTGTTGAAACTGCGCTTAGAGTGGACATATTCAAATTTAGGGCAGCTGCTACACGCTAAAAATTAGTAAAGTAGATATAAAATAGATAGACCTTAACACACTCTTTAAATTTACTTCTCTAACTGCTGTCAAGGGTAACAATGGACCATTGTTGTTAAGTTCTTCCTGAAAATAGCTTTAATATATAAAATATATAAAAAATAGCTCTTTGCACCGGCTATTTAAATGCTTCGACATTTTTCACAAATAGTAAACAACGTTATCGACAGAGATATGTATGTACACTTTTGTTGTTCTTAAAAGAACAATTTCTTAATGCTATTTATGAAAAGATCTGGAGTTTTTGTTCAAAAATAGACGGCACAGCAACACAGAACCACAAAACAATTAAGGTTAGTTTTGCATGAAATGTCAAACTAAGTCAACAAACGACCTGGCGCCACTGCACCGTTCACAGTTCTGTTGACAACTGTCGGCTAATAAAATTCAAATAATATTAATTTTTACAAGCTTAAATAAAACAATATTTGCTATAAGTGGGTTCGTATCAAAGAAGAATACTTTAAGTTTGTAGTAAATTAAATATCGCATAAAGTTTTAAAATTTTTTGCCGAAATTTAATTTCCTGGTGTTTTCTTACGGATTTACAATTATCAGCTGATTGATGACGTGCATCGGTTTTTGTTTTGCATCTACTATACCCATGTGTCTCTCCCTAACATGTATTCAACTTAACACGAAGAAACATGACGGGTATATTATATGATCTACCTATTAAAATTTGGTTTTGTTTATGTTTTAAATTGGATTTTAACAATTTGTGGTGTGAAACCCTAGCAACTTTTTGTCTTCATTTATAGGCGATTGGAGTGTGCTGACATGCATTATCCGCCGCCATATTGCAGGTTTACTCGCTAAAATACTTTACATTAATAAATTATTAATGTAAGAAGCAATGAGAAGTAAACGTCATTGTCGAAATCAGTTTTTACAACAGATAAATAATACACCTGACATTCTTTTAGTGGACAGACTCGTTAGTCATACTGTAGTGCCATTAAAGGCTATGTTCCGAGAAAAAGTCGGAAAAGAAAATTTAAGTGTGAGGAAGAAGTTTTATCAAAGAGTAGCATAACCAATAAGAGGCGAAAGTGGCCGTTCCCGGCTGTTCTTTTTGTATGCACATGTGCAAGATAAGGATTATTCGCAGCTAAGTTCACAGCATTTGCAAGTCTGTCAAAGTGAAAATCGATTGTTTACTTAACTTTTATTGTTCTGTGTGTTTACTTGTTTACGTGTTGAAACTTTGGTAGTTTAAAGTTGATTTTAAGTGAAAAGTGATTTGTTTTATTTATTTTTATTGAGTTATACAAATCAGAAGTGATCTATTTTCGTTTTAATGGCGGAATTAAAAAAGCAGAAAGGTGGCGTATCGTGTGCTTACCCCGAGTGTCCTTCTAAATCCGGCCAAGGAATATCACTTTTTAGATTTCCTAAGGATAACAACAGGTATGTACTTCATAGCTAACCTTTATTGTTCTGTGCTTCATAGTACCTATATTATAAAAACATTGTGGTGCTTTTAAAAAATTTATGTCGTAATTGCTATTGTAAATAAAATTAATTCTAAAAACGAAATATGAAGGATCACAATGAGCACAATCGGTACGGAAATATAGTTGAATAGCTTTTTTTAACATCAATTTTGTGGTAAATAGTAACTTGGTGTATGCTATATTACCTAGTTACCTGAAATTTAGTACTAAAAAATCATACACCTAATATAAAAAAATACATTTACTTTTTTATTTAAATATATGTGATCTTTCTATGAATCCCTACTTCACCTCAAATAAAATAGAAGGTAGTGTTCCCTTGTACCCGAAAAAACCTGGTAGCTTGCCATTGTCTTTCCTTAAACTCTTAATAATACTGAGGAAGACCGACAGTTTAACATACTTTTTAAAATATTGAGTTTTTTTTTAGAGCAAAGGCCTGGCTTGTTGCCTGTAATAGAGAAGATTTGCTGAATAAGGATGTATTGGCTTTACCTAACTACAGGCTTTGTGAGAAGCATTTTGATAAGAAGCATATGACAAAAGGTGAAATACGTAAAACTTTGTTCGCAGACGCTATGCCCACCATTTTTTCTCATTTAAAGCGCAAAGCTATTGAAGACAATTTATTGGTAGAACCTCCATCAAAAATGATTGGACTTTCAAGTTAGTTTTTGTTTAATCTTTATATTAAGGTAGTCTTTGGGTACTCGGTAGATTTTTGCGAGTATGGAAAAATTATAGTCAGTATATGGCACCGGCTATTTAGATAAAATTACTCTAAATTATTAAATTTTTCGACAGTTGTAAGGTTTTTTTAAACAAATTTTAGGTTCCTCAGCAGAAAAATCTTTGGCTTTTCTGGAGACAAGTACAAGGTGTTCAAGTTATCCATTGTGTGATGTTGCAAGTAAGTATTATTAAATGAAATATTTAATCACATTAATTAAACAAGACTTTACAAATATAATACAAACAGGGTTTAATATAAAATTAACAAAAAAGAGTTCTTGATGACTTGCAAACTGTTAGTTGATTCATTGATAAATACAATTAAGTACCTACAGATGCAAAACAAAAATTTGTTGTGCTTGCTTCTCCTTTTTAAAGCATCCCAGACTTTATGTACAAATTGAAATGCTTAATAGGTATTATTTATTTTAAGGTTCATCCATGACCCCACAATTACTTTCATCTTGAAGCAAATACATGGAACCACTGACTTTGCAAATTGAGAGTAAGTTTTTTTACAATATAAAATTTCTATTACTTTGCATTACATTATATTTTTTCTGCAGTGAATGTTCAATAAGATGAACCATTTCAGACTTATAAAAAATGATCCGAGCCACAATCTAAAATCTGTAAATCTGGTTTTTAATGAATTTAAGTACTAAGGTCACCCTGTAAAAATGTTTATTTTAAATTTTAGGTTCATCTATGCCAAGTTCAAGTAAAAATTTGGAAGAGCTAACCTTACAAATTGGAGGTAAGTCATGATGATGTTGTCACTAGTATTCGAATTTTATAAACAGGTTGGTTCAAAAAGTGGAAAAATGGAATTTTTTTTGTTGAAGGTAGTGATCTCAGAAAATGTTATTTTCTCCGTTATTCTTAATAAAAGTTAGATATCGACACTATAAAGAAACATTTAGTATTGAATAGTCTGTAAATTGTTTTCAATATAAGGGGGAATTAAAAAAATTATCTAAAATTATGTAAATAGCTATAATATTAAATAAAGTTTAATTTAATTTGGTTATCAACTGCCTAGTTTAAATTTTTTTATCATTTGCCTTAAAATCCACTGAACTAGAAAACTTTTTATATAGTTTTTATGGCTAATTTCATTTGTTTGAGACAAACAATAGATGTGTCACTTAGTATTTCGATTACTTTTATCTACTTTACTTTTAAGGCTATGATGGGTAAACTAAAGATTAGGGTTAACCATAACCTATTATAGCAGACATAAAGTTTTTTATCTGCTCTATTTTTGTTATTTTTTTTTTCTGTTATAAGGTTTCAACAGGATTTATTTTTTAGATTCAAGTTTGGCACAAGATCAACAGGATCGGGGCAATACGTCATCACCTTTATTATCCCCATCAACAAGTACACAAACATCAATGATTTTGAGTTCTGGGACTCCAAGAAAACACAAATTAAGGGAGCAAGTAAAGGCGTTAAGAAGAATGAAGGCACAGCGTGAAAAGGTCCCAAAGAAAGCAGAATGGGGCTTAGAGGATTTTTACACAATGTGTGATAAGTTTCTGAGTCAGCCACTATCGAAAATTGTTAAGGCTCAGGTCATGCTAAAGGATAAGAAACCTGTTGCACGAAGGTATTTCATGGAGTATAAACAGTTTGCCTTAACTCTTTTCTTTTTAGGCCCAAGAGCATATGCTTTTATAAAGAAAATTTTATATTTACCCAGCAAACGCTGCTTACAAAAAGTTACAGAGAAATTAGTATGTACACCAGGACTAAACAACAATGCCTTATTTAAAGCCCTCGAAATTAAAATACAATCAATGTCTGATTTAGATCGTCACTGCCTTATCTGTATTGATGAAATATCTTTAAAATCGAATTTATATTATCATACAGGGCGTGATGAAATCGTCGGTTTAGAAGATATTGGGTCAGGTGATAAGGAATTACTTATTGCCCAAAATGCGGCTGTTATTATGGCTAGAGGCCTTTTTTTGAATTGGAAGCAGCCAATTGCCTATTTTTTTGTTAATACGCAATTTAAATGCACTGCTCTGAAGCCTGTTATTGAAGCAGCTGTAGTTAAATTATTCGAAGTAGGTTTATCCGTAGATGCTCTGATAACAGATATGGGGTCCAATTTTATCCAACTGGCAAACTCTTTTAAAGTTACTCCAGATAATCCAGAGTTTGTAGTAGAGGGACATAGAGTTCTGTATTTGTTTGATACTTGTCATTTACAAAAAGCTACGAAGAATAATTTAATTAAAAATGTTTTTTGTTTCGACGATAAAAAACTTCCTGGACATTCGTAGAATCATTTTACAATCAAGATAAGAAGCAGCCCTATAGATGTGCTCCTAAGCTTACACATGCCCATGTTTACCCATCGAGCTTTGAGAAAATGAGGGTTAAACTTGCAGTTCAAGTTTTGAGCAATTCAGTTGCAAGTGGCATGAACACATATATGAGTTTGGGTGCACTTCCAGCTGACGCCATTGGCACAATTGAAGTAATTGACAAGTTTAACACTCTTTTTGACCTCTTAAATTCTTCTGAAAAAAATAATTCAAATAAATTTAAAAATATATTTGAAGGGGCAGATTACCAATTAAAATATTTAAATGATATGTTACAATTTCTGAGAGAACTTAAGATATGTAACAAGAATGGAGAAGACATAACATCAAAATGTAAATTTAAAAACTGTTGGATGATGACTTTAAAGGCGATACAGTTGTTGTGGCAGAAACTTTCTGCAACTGGGTTTCAATATCTTAAAACTAGAAGAGTTAACACAGATTGTCTTGAGAACTATTTCGGATCCATTAGACAACAAGGTGGCAACTGTGTTAACCCGACGCCGATTCAATTTGAAAGGGCCTACAGGAAGCTTTTTTGTCAAAACTTTCTCCATACAAATCAAATGAACTGTAAGGAAGATCTAGACGAACTACTAACTAGAATAAATGAGAGTCCGCGAAGACAAATTACTGAAAATGAAAAGCCAACTCCTGACCTTAAATCCATTTCCTTACCTGATTACGATTATAGAAAGGAAAACCTAACCACCCAAAATGCCTTCACCTATGTTTGCGGATATCTTATTAAAAAGGCACTAAATCTACATAGATGTTCAATTTGTGACCAGTTTTCAAGGCAGTCTCAGTTAATAGATAATAGTAAATTGTTAACTCACTTTAAAGCGTTCAATACAGAAAATAGTGATTTTGGTGGCCTAAAAACTCCACCTGAAGTTTTTATTCATTATGTATATCAGTTGGAAAAAATATTTATTTTACTGTTTAACGATATTTGTACTAAGCCTGGAATTTACCATAAATACTTGGAAAATATGAAAAATATTAATTTTGTTCATCCTTGCAAAGATTTTCCACTTCTGTATACATTGAAATTATTTATGAGACTTAGGATATTTTATTCCCTTAAATATGCCAATAGGGATCTCAAGAGTTGTAAAAAGGGTGAAAAGAAAAACAGGAAAATTAGTATTTTGTCCCACATTTAAATGGAAATTTCATCATTAGCTACCCTATTAAAACGCCATTTCCATCATTCATTATAAGGTTCTTAAATATATATAGGTAAACTACAAGCCGCAAAATACCCAAGTGTAATAATTTTATAATCCATAACAAAAAAGTAGTATAGGTAGAATTTCTGTTCATATTAGTTTGTAGTGTTATAGTAAACTCAGAATTTTTACTGTTTACTGATAGCCTGAAGCTATTTAAAACTGTTGCTTTCGCACCGGACAGAGGCCTGTTAAAGTATTAAAAGAGATATTTCGATCATTTCCAGGAATGGTCTTTGCTTAATCCTAAAAAAATTTACTCTATTATGTTTACAAGTATTAAGGGACCCTTCATTCCTGAATGATACAGTTTTGAAGTGTATAGAAGAAATTAAGGATCTCTGTATGCTTTTCAATAGTAATTGTGCTATAACAATGACTAGTAGTAGGTGCTATTTTGTCATAACACTTAGTTATATTTATATTACTTGTTAGTGTAATTTGTTCTGGGAACCATGAAGTTTATTTGTAATGTTACAGTAATAATAATATACAGTTTTAATATTGCATGAACAATAATGCACATAGTACACTAAATATGATAGGTAGGTACCAAATTTTATTTTAAAGATTATTAAATTTATAAACACAATATTTATCACAACCGATTACTACTTGAATTTAATCTTATTTTTGTATTGTTACAGAGCGTAGTATTTTTCTTAAGTAAAGTAGCTGGCTATGTTCGTATACCTACTATATTTATTGTATTAACCTTTATTACAATCTGCTTTTACAGATTTTGCACAGTAAATTTATATTAAATTATTATTATTATCATTATTTTAATGCACTGTGTAGGTATTTTTACCAATAAATAGGATTACATTAAAATAAAATATACTTTTAAGTTTCGTTTTATTTCTTTTATAATCTTATTAACCATTAATTTGCTCTACTTACAAGCAAATTGAAGAGAAAAAAAAGTAAAAGGCAATGGCCTCACTTAAGAATAATTGCAATGAAGATTCGATAGGTATGTATACACCATTTATTTTTTATTTATATACTATATTTACCTTTACATGGATTTTAATAATTTGGATAAATTGTTATAATATAAAAATTGTCAGTGGGGAATTTCAGTTTCTATAAAATGGAAAGACTATTTGCTGTTTACCACATACATTTATTATAATTTACTATTTTAATAAATGTTTCACCTCACAATATATTCCTGGTACATCACACAATCATATTCTGCATCTTAAAATGTTCAATAGTAAAATTACCAAAATAGTGTGAAACATTTTTTCCCATGTACACAGCACAAAAGAAGAAGAATATGATATTTTTTACTGTGTTTTTAGTTTATCAAGGTCATAGAATTTAGGTACATGAAACTTCAAAGGAACCGACAATACTTTCGTCTCTTATTGGTTATGCTACTCTTTGGTTCAGCTTTTTAAAATTTCTATATTTTTAACATTTTCAAGCGATTATAATAAAGCATTTTTTTATTAAGATACTTTTAGGTGAATAAAAGTTCTATAATTAAAAATCTATAAGAGCAATAATAATAGAACCTAGAAACTATAATACTATATGTGATATATATTGCGTTCCCATATAACTTGCGGTAAAAATATTTTAGCGCTCTAGTGCAGTGAAGTGACCAGTACCACTCTAAAAATAGTTCGTGAAATCGTAGTTGCCATATAGATTTAATAATAAAACTATTAAAATTTGTTCTATTCTAGCCATGGCGAAAATGAATATTTTTCAGTAAAAGGCTTAAAAATTTGCATCGATTACTTTTTAAAAAGAGGACACGTGGTGAAAGCCTTCGTTCCGCAGTTTAGACTGAGGAAAGGAGAGAGTTCTGATCAACAATTGCTTCAAAAACTCGTTAGCAAGAAACTGGTGATAACCACGCCCACTTTATATATTCAGAATCACCGTAGGAGTCCTTATGATGACTGGTAAGATACAAAACATTGTACTGTACAAATTGTATTTCCTCAAAATTAAAAATCGTTTGCTGACTCTGTTGTTAGGTTATAGAAAAAAACCTTTTATCAACAAACAGTAATAAAAGAAGACTTTTTTACGCTTATTACCATTGTCTAAAATGTCACTTTATAACTTGTATACTTGTGGAGGGAATAAAAACAATAATACAGGACGACGACGTCGTAAGAAGGCTTTTGGCAATTCTCTTCCGAGAGCTTCAAGAATTCTGCACTAACAGAAGGCATTTTACTAAAACTATAGCCATTGAATTTTTAGCACATTTGCTATTCATATATTTGATAAAAATTCGATGTTGTCCGATATCTGCTGGCTGAATAGCTCCAGATTTTCTAAACAAATTCAGATAAAATGGCTCAACTACAGTGAAAGTTTGCGAAGTCTTAGTTTTGGTATCTGGAATGTTCACCACTAATGTAGTATCTAAATCCTCGATGTCGTCCATTGTCAAGTTGCGGTTGGAATGCATCTCATTGCTACGGTAATGCAGACGCATGCCAGCCTTTGTAAGCTGTTGTGATTTGGTGCGTTCTCGTCCACCGTACTACATAGCTATATGTTATTAAAGGTATGACGATTGTGGCGTATAGTCAGAGTACTATCTTCGGTCTCAAACCCCAGGTTTTCCGAATGAAGCACATTTTGGCTTTGTTTAAAATTCTATTGGTTTGTGCCTTCCAAGTTAGTTTGGCATCTAAGTTTAGTCTCAGAAATTTTACCTCACTTGCTGTTTTAATCTGTTTTCCAAAAATGCTTAGCTTGAGGTAGTCTTCTATTGTTTTTCGTTAGGTGAGCGGTAGTGTTGCAGTTTGAGACTGTAAAGTTGGCTTTGACCTGCCGACATTATAGCATGTTGTGGATCTACCTACGGGTGGCACGTACCATCGGCAGCTGTTACCATGGCAGCACAGGAGGCATTGGCAAAGGCCACATGTATATCAATAAAGGTACATAGGGCCATTTTCTTGTGATTTAGCGACGTCTCAACCCTCATGATAAGGTTGTGCAAAGCAGTCTCAAATGATTTTTTTATTTGATAAGCATGCCATTTTTTATGCTCGTGTAGGGTGACGTATTTATAATGTGTTGAATTTCTCAGGAACTGCTACAATTCGGTCTCTCGTCAAAATAATACACTTCTTAGATTGATAGCCTTCTTCTTTTCGCTTTAAAAAAGCATCCAGTTTTTAATATTTACTAATACCTATATTGCAATCCAACTTCTACATGGCTTAAACCATTCAGTAGTGAGACCAAAGGGATGAAGATTTTATCTTATTCTCTTCGAAATAAATATGCGAGTAATAATACTGTCATTGTATTTTCGAGAAACGCCTTTCAAATGAATGACTTTCCATATTGAGGAATCAGTCGGACCTATTTGGACAACTACGTACGACCAAAAGGTCGTACGCGTAAGCATCTAGTGGACGTGGAGCCTAAAACCAAAGACTTGAGCTACTCTTTGCTTATATACTTAGAGGCTCGCAAAATTACTTCCTATCTGTGCGGAAAGTGACTTCCGAACTGTTTGATGGCAATAGGTTTGTAAAAATTGACTTTCTAATGTTTTAGATTCCAGCAATTTCCTATATTGTGATATGGCTGAATAACTGGATGAATAAAGTTATATATAACGTTTTTGTAGTACCATACTCAAGTCACCTGATACAGATGTGTTTTAGGTATATTATTCAGTCTGCCGCGGCAAATGGTGGTTTAATAATTTCGGCCGATAACTTCCAAGATATTATCAAGTGGAATCCTAACTTACGATCAGTTATAGAAGAGTGTAGACTCGTACACACGTTTGTAGATGACATGATTATTTTTCCCGTAGATCCACATGGAAATAGGCTAAATAATTTGGAGCAATTTTTAAGATTCTAGTATAGTGTCGTCTAACAACAAACAATACATTGGGTTCAGTTATATGTCCCACTATCTAGTATCCTAGTTAAACTTCTGGAAAATATTAACGCCTCACAGAAAACATGCCGGTTATTTAATGTAAAAACATATCGTCAAAAGTTGGAGTATCTCCCACGAACATAGATAATAGTAGTAGATACCTACTTACTTATAATGGAAGGTGAAAAATAAAACTAATTTATATATTTTTTTTATTTTGAAAAACAATTATAATAAATAAACTCCAATTTACAGGGACATATTTTTACAGTAAACAACGGTAATTTTTTCTGGGATTCAATACCTTAATTTATACAGTTTCCACAAATATGAAATTAATCAAATATACCCAGGCATATTTTGGTAAATCTATAGTATTAAAAACTACAGATTTTTTTGACTCGCTGTAAAAAGTGGATATTGATTACAGTTTTTACCGTGTACTAATCTAAATTTAAAGAAAGCAATTATTATGAATGAAGTTAGAATACTAACTAGTGTTCTAATCTAGTCCTTGTACAGTACTGGCCTACTAAATGTAAATACGTGCTCTTTCTTGTATTATCTTGTGTTTTTTTTTATTTATCATAATGTATACATAATATCTATATGATTATAAAATAAAAGTTCTATTTTTATAAATCTTATTGTATCTATATAGTTTTTAATGTTATGTGGAAAATACTGCAAGTTGTATAAACAGTCGACACGGTGGATCTTTGCCGGTAAGTCATTACTTCCACGTGACTAAAACCATGTGAATCTAATCAAAATTACGAGATTTAAAAAGTCAAAATAAAGTCTAAGTTCATGAATAAATGTCAAAATTTTCGTGACTAGGGTTCGGAATGAATAAAAAAAACATGGTTAAATAGTGGTGTGGGTTTTTTTATATTCATGTTTGGATCATGGATCATGGATAATCAGTATCTACACTGTCTGGGTTATTTTGCACAGGATCTTTCCAAATCAAATTTTAATTAATTAATTAATATAATTCTAAACTACGCCAATGCATGTAAAATTTCTGAAGATATCATGATGACAAGCACATTCCCACTAATTCAGTATTAAACTAGATTTATAGTGTGACGGTGGCTGGTAGTGGTCGACGTTTGACGGTGCAAGGTAGAGATAAAGAAATTGCTCTACCGTTTTCCAATTTATAAACTTCTGTTCAGGTGCTGTTTGACGGTAGCTTGACGGTCGATATGGTCATGTTTTAACCTTTTCTGTTTGCTGTTGGGAATATAACGAATCATGTTGTAGAAGGCTGTCAAGTGGCTCAACGGCTGGACACATTAGGATACTTTTGTGGTTTGAACAGTCAGCGACTTCTCATTCGTAATCCATGTTAATTTAACTTGGTGACGACCTGGTCGCGTGGCAGCATTTTCGCTTCCCATGCTACAGGTACTTGGTTTAAGCCCGGGCTGGCCCAGCAGACTTTTTTCAGTTTGCAGGGCCCAGGTCACCATACTACGTAGTGTTGCGTATGCAACACACACCGGCAAATTCTCAACGGCACTCTAGTCTAGTAGGTAATCTAGAAACGGCATGTTGTCAATGGAGGGACCCTTGAGCCAAATGAAGGGTGACAGTGGTGCGGATGATGTATCTCGGACACCGCCTGAATTCGTATGGTTGAGGTAAAAAACCTTGACCAGAGAATTGGCGACGGAGTCTCGAGTGCACGGGTCTGGTGCTGTTCCGGATGGTTCGATGGTCCACGCGACTGTCGGTTATATTGTGGTTCGGAATCCACGTTAAACTGTAGGTCCCGTCTGGCTGACATTACCCAGGCGTTATAACGGAGTTGACAAAAAGGGTCAAAACTGGCCTACTTGCTTCGCGTCAAAGCCTTCCCGTCTGCTACTACTACTACTACTACCACTACTACTAATTTAACTTGTAAAAGCTTTTAACAAATTTGCAAATGGAATAAAAAGACATATTTAAAAATATTAACTTTAAAATAACCTCATATGCTCAAAGGCGATCCCAAACAGCAATTTCATATTTTATTATTGTCGTGAAAACGTTTTCGGCAAAAAATTTATTAAACAACTGTACTCTCAGGAATGTTTTTAATGCGTTTCTACAACAGCTGTAAATGCAAAATTGGTACAATTTTATAAAATACTTCAGTAACCATTATTATTTTGAAAACCCGTTCGCAAACACTACATAACAATTTCATAAACATTTCTGCAACTTTTAAAAAATTTTAACACCAGCGTTATAAAACAGTTTTATTAAAGCTTTTCATTTTGCACTATAAAATATACTTGCATATTGTAGTTTTAAAATAATTAAATAGCAGTTTTATAAAAGGTTTTTAGTAGTTTCAGATTAACGTTATAAACTGAAAATGCAACATGAAATAACAACAATAAAATAAAAAAGCTTTTTAAATTTATTTTAAATGCTGCAAGAAGCAATTTTGTATTAGACAAAGGAAAATGTTATTAACGGCGCCAACTATTTACAAGAAGTAAGAGGCCATTTTATTTATTTTAATTCCATTCTTCATATTGTTTAGGGACGTTAGTGGATTGGTATGCAGGCACCAACTTTTTACTGCAAATTAAATTTTATTGGGAAATATATAGAATATTTCTATCAAAATATAAGCAGGCCCCGTGTTTACTAATATTTAAGGGACATTTTTAAAATGTATCCAAATTATTTCGTCACAACCGATTAGGCTCAACTGCTACGTACCTGTTTGGATCGTTATTCCTCTCAGCCTGGTCGGCTAAGGCACCGCGAAGTCGATCGAAATGTCGCAACTGTTGAGGGGCAGGACTACAGGTAGGCTTAGAAATACGTTGGTCCCTTGGATTTCTAAGGTCTGGGGTTCTCCCACCTAAGGGAGACTCTTCTCGCCGTGGATTAGATGTTACGCCTGAAGAGCCCGAAGAATGAGAAGTTGTCTCGTTGTTATCGTCGCCGCGACTAAGGCTACGTTCCAGCACTTTTAACATGTCAGGATTCTCTGGCAGTTGCCTAGATTAGCCCGGCTCCGATGATACCACAGGGGTTGTCGTTGTGGGGACCAACCTCTCCCCCGTTCGTTCGGGAATTTCGACTGCCCCAACGAAAGTAGGAGAAGTGTAAACCCGAACGGGGGAATAAGAATTTACGGTCTGGGTATCTGGATTCATTTCAGAATATCTAAAAGTTTTAGAGACCGAACTGATAGGGTAGGGGGTAGGGCAAATTAAGTTCGTCGTAAATGATTTTAAAGGAGGGCTGTCTGTCGTTATGCCCAGTGTATATACTTACAATACTATAACTAGAAGGCACGGCCTTTATACAATAACCCTTATAAACTAGATACAACCTGGGAGAGGGATTTCTCTTTTCTCCTTTTACCGAACTTATATACAGTCCTAAACAGGTTCAAATAACCGTTCTTGGAGCGAAGATTATCCACTATGATGGATAACTACTGTATTCGCGGAACCCGCGAAAATCTTAACGCACTACCACTTTGTTCAATGACCGGGTTGGTCACATGTCCGTGCGTTGATATACTAAATTGGCTTTATTAATAATCCAAAGAAAATTCAACTTTCACTAAGGGGTTCAGCGCTCACATCCGTCGTTCTTATCTATTCCGATCGCGGCCTTGACAAATTCGAACTTGCCAAGGTTTGCCGTACGAATAATGAAATGTGGGCTGGTTGGATGTCCTCTCGATTCTAGGAAAGGTTAACGTAGAAACCACTTAATTTATACGGTCAGCTATTCGCAGATAGCTGCACAATAGTCTGAGATACGGAGGAGCTCGTAAGGTCAGTCCCAACGTATCCAAGGTCGTCATCCTAGTTCAGTCCAGGAAACACCAATCAAAAGGAGCTAATACTTTATGACACTTTTTCCTGCTCTCTTTTATCCAGAGATATTCTAGGGAAATGCTTTAAGCCAATATCCAACTTCTCGAACTCTACAATGGGCTAGCCTCGAAAATACGCATAGAAATAGCTAAAGGGTCGGAAACCCTGATAACTCTCATGTAAGAACTATAACAACTGGCGGATGGCAATAACGTCGACTTCTCAGGCACGTCGGTCTGCTTATAAGGAATTCATATAATTTCTGGCTTAGAAGAGTAATCATACGTCCTCCAGGTCGTGGTGGAGCGCTGTGACTCAGCAACAGTAAGAGTTCGTACAGATAATCCTTACAGGGAATGGTAGATAAATTGGAGAACATTAACGGAAGGCATCCAAACTATAGAAGACATAAATACACCGGCGCCCACGGGCTGTCCCGGGTATACAATACAAAAAGCCCAAAATACTTACATTACAGAAAGGGCGATAGCACTACTTTCATTTCTTCATAGAATTTTCCCCTATAGCTGATATAATATCGAAGAATGGGAATGCGCCGCACGCAGCGCTGTTATGGCCCACTGCCAAAGTGCCTAAATTGACAGCGAGCAGGAAGAAAGAAGAGACCTACGGAAGCAAGACCTCGCCCATCTGATTTCAGAAGTACCCCTGACTACAGGGGTGGCTAATCACAAACTCCTCGCAGATAAGCTTAACCTAATGGACAGGTGGGATCCAGACACAGCGGGTCCTGTCGGGCAACTTAAGGTCTATACACCTTATACATAAATTAGGGTTGGACCAGAGTCGCTGAAGCGAGATTTTCTAATATACGTGGTCTCTTTGTGGAGCGGCAATCACAAATCGAAATTTTTCGAAAACTAGTCCTGTTCCCAAAATAAATTTTTGGAGGAGAGGTGATAGAAAATGAACTCCTTTACTTGCAAAAATAACTTTATAAATTTTCCCAAAATATTTTCAAAGTCCTATTTGAAAAAATAAATTTTGGGCAAGGGGGTCATAGAAAATGAACTTTCTTACTCATAAAAATTACTTTATAAATTTTCTTAAAAAAGTCCCATTTCCAAAAATACATTTTGGGCAGGGGGGTTGACAGAAAATGAACTTTCTTACTCATAGAAATAACTTTACAAATCTTTTCAAAAATATTTTCAAAGTAATTACCTTTAAACGAATAAAACGACCCCTAATCAACAAAGATCCGAATAGTTCCTTCGTTATCTGATACGCTAGCCCCCTATCGTTAACCTTCTAGGAGATGCAGTCTACAGCATACATTATATTTAGCTGTGTAGCATATACACCCCTATATTAAGGCGCGCAGACTCCAAACAAGTAGAAGAAAAATTAAACCCCTAACGTTAACATTCAAGACGATGCAATCTACAGCATAAAATGTATTTAGCTGTGTAGAATATACACCCCTATCAGGCGCGAAGGCTCCACACAAAAAGAGTTTCACTCGTCTTTTAACAAAATCTTTCTTTAGTTTATTAATTTATTAAATGCTATTACGTATTGTTCAGATAATTTCAGACTACTCGAATTCTCCATCTGTAAATAAAAATTATCACAAACTACGAAAGTTATACGGATATTAAACGTTACCCAACTCCACAAAACCGAACAAATATCGAACAACCTTTTATCACTGAGAATTTTCACTACGCGATGATGCAAAATTAAATCTTCCACGTTTCGAACTTGCGAGTCCCGGCGAGCCGCTTCAACTTTTGCTTTTCGACGTGGACTTGAACCAGAGTTGCTGCCATCAACTCGAGTCGCTGCTTTTCACGCTGTCTTCTCCCTTTATGCCTTCGCCGCTCGATTTTCGTTCGAGCTTGACGAGCCCGGCCGAGACCATGCCCGCATCCTGCAACGTTTCACACTCTGGTTTAATTCGCGAAAATATTAAATTGGTTTAATTATACTGGGTGTTAGGATTTTCGCTGCAACTGCACGTTATTTTATTAAATATTTTTAATATTTGATACAACAATTAGCTTTGTCGATTTGATCATTTTGTTCAGAAAATCTTAAGCCAATTTGTTCTAGGCATCAGTATTTCATAACTTTATATATTAACCAGCTGTAAATATTAACATAAACGAGATATTGGTATTTTCAAGTCTGTCCATTTTATGTTCCCGAACGCTCCCATTCAATAATATCGTCTTCCTATAAAATAATTTTGTATCAATAGCAAGCATTCTAAGATAATTAAGCTACCATGCAATCTCTATAAAACATTTAAAGTATGTTTATGCTTTAAAACTGAGGGTACTGCGACAGGACCGAACTGCTTTAAAACTAAATATAAACTAAGGGAGTGTGGTCTATCTTAATCATATAAACATACAACGAAATACCACTTTATTGATTAATAAACACAAATAGTAGAGGTTCAGTGATTATTTCGGTGTCGAGATGATTGATTGTTTTATCCAACTCTGCCGTATTATAAATATTAACACCAATGTTCTCACTACACATCATATTTTCATCATCACATCTTTAATCTACTTCGAAAAGCACCACTTTCTTAATTTTTTCCATTGTTTTATATTCGATATTTTTAATGTTTATGTTTAGTTTAGAACCCAAAACTGATAAAAAATCTTTACTTTAGCCTAACCTAACATCAGGTAACTCAGGTATACAATTAGTTGTCTTAAATAAATCTTATTATGTAGTTGGCGACGTGAGTCAATAAGAAAGGCGGCCGGCTGTATCTCGGAAGCCGTTAGTCGCACAGCTTGCGAAATTTTTTTTTTATGATAAAATCGCCAATGAGAAATTGCTGGAAATTATTTTTAAGTTCCTACGACGGCCGCTAGGGGGCGTAACACCCATGGCCAATTAAAAAAGATAATTTATTTCCGGAATTTGACCAATTGAAAATATTTCTATCTTAATACTTGGAAAATTTGCAATACATTTTTTTGGGACAATTTTTTTTGTACCTATCTCCTCAAATAAAGTGGCGAGGGAACGTCAATTGTTTTTTGTTATTTTGATTGATAACTTCGGTTTGGCTTCACCGAATTTGACAAACTTAGTCTCGTTGAAAAGAGCTTTCTTTGTTTTATCGTTTGCATTATAAAGTATGTCTTAATTATGTTTACAGTGGCCGCTAGAGGGCGCTGTTTGACAACTTAATAGTATTTACGATTTTTATTGGAAATTTTAAATGGCATGGTATGTTTCTTTTTACAGAGTTAAATAGAGGCTAAAAATCCTAGATAACCAGTGAAAACCTCGTTTCCCTAACTCTTTTGTAGCCGGAGATATGGCCAATCAAATTTTAATTGCAACATTTTATCGATGTTAAATCGCCTACCCACCTAAAATACTTACTAATTATTACAATAATAATATTAGTGGGCGATTTGTCTAATAGGTAGGTATTATAAAAATTCGATTAGAAAATATTATTGCAAAAAGCTAAAATCCAAAGCCTGTATTTTTAAATTTAATTCGTTATTAAGAATTAATATTGGGATTAACAGATAATCTAGTTACCCTAGAATTCAATTTTTGACAAGCAGGCTATGAAAACAAATAATATCTATTGCTGTCAACATTATTGTGACAAATTTTGGTATTGGTCTCATAAATATTTGTTTGTCTCCTTAAAATGCCAATTTCAAACCAAGAAGCATTTGATACTCTAGCAATTTATTTTGAGTGTGCGCAAAATCCAATAGTTTCTGCAAGGGTATATGCCGTAAGATACCCTCAAAGGCACCATTATGATAGGCGAGTTTTTATTCGTCTTGCGTGGCGTCTGCGAACAACAGCAAGTGTCCATCGTCCTGTTTACCGTAGACACGGAACAAGTCGTACTGAAGAAAATGTGATTAACGTTTTGGCGTATGTGGAATATAATCCGCAAGCCAGCACAAGAATAATTGCAAAAGAATTGGGAATTACTCAGAGTCCGTCCAAAGGATTCTAGCTGAACATAGGTATGACTAATTTGTAAAATAACAGTAAACTTGCTTATTATAAAATTATGACTTCTTTTCAGCTTGCACCCTTACCATTTAGTACTTCACCAGGCTTTAAACGATCAAGATTATGATCGCAGATTAGATCATTGCCACTGATTAAGTAACATGATTTTAGAAAATCCAGAAATACTTTTACATATATTGTTGACCGATGAAGCTACATTCCGCAGTGATGGAGAAGTCAATCTGCATAATGTCCACTACTGGTCTCGTACGAATCCCCGATGGATGCAAGAAGTGCCATATCAGGGCAGATGGAGCATTAATGTCTGGTGCGGTATTGTGGGGGGAAGCATAATTGGACCCTTTATTTTTGAAGAGGTACTTAATGGAGAAACGTATCTGCATTTTTTAAGCTACATACTGCCGATTCTGTTGGAAGATGTGCCCCTGGAAGTTCGGCGTAACATCATTTTCCAGCACGACGGGTGTCCGGCACATTTTGCAATAAATGCCTGTGTATTCCTAGACAGAACTTTTCCTGGCAAGTGGATAGAAAGGGGAAGTTTATTTCCGTGGCCAGCAAGGTATTGTTATATTACGCTTCGGTTATAGGTCGTGATATCTTTTACAGTTAAAATTATATACTCGTTGATTATGGGTTCCTATTATTATACAATGCGTATTCTATTCTAGGTCACCCGAATTGACTTGTATGGATTTTTATTTTTTGGAGAGAATAAAAGATATGGTTTACGTCACCAGACCGACTACAAGGGAAGATATGATACAACGGATAAGGAACGTTATCCAAAATATCCCTGTTGCAGAAATAGAAACTGCTGTTTTATCAACAAACCAAAGATTACAGCTCTGCATAGACAATGATGGCCGACAATTTGAACATCTGGGACGTCATTAAAAAGGGGAATATTTGGAAATATTCCCAATTATTATTATTGTTTTTAATATTAATATTAATAGTTTATTATTAATATTACTAGTTTAATTGGGTAGACGATTTAACATCGATAAAATGTTGAAATTAAAATTTGATTGGCCATATTTCCGGCTACAAAAGAGTTAGGGAAACGAGGTTTTTACTGGCTATCTAGGATTTTTAGCCTCTATTTAACTCTGTAAAAAGAAACATACCAAACCATGTAAAATTTCCAATAAAAATCGTAAATACTATTAAGTTTTCAAACAGCGCCCTCTAGCGGCCACTGTAAACATAATTAAGACATAGTTTACAATGCAAACGATAAAACAAAGAAAGCTCTTTTCAACGAGACTAAGTTTGTCAAATTCGGTTAAGCTAAACCGAAGTTATCAATCAAAATAACAAAAAATAATTGACGTTCCCTCACCACTTTATTTGAGGAGAGAGAAAAAAAATTGCCCGAAAAAAATGTATTGCAAATTTTCCAAGTATTAAGAAAGAAATATTGTCAATACATTTTTATTGGTCAAATTCCGGAAATAAATGATCTTTTTTAATTGGTCATGGGTGTTACGCCCCCTAGCGGCCGTCGTAGGAACTTAAAAATAATTTCCAGCGATTTCTCATCGGCGATTTTATCATAAAAAAAAATTCCGCAAGCTGTGCGACTAACGGCTTCCGAGATACAGCCGGCCGCCTTTCTTATTGACTCACCCGGTATATTCATGAAAACAATTCAGTTTTATAAGAAATTTGTTTTTGTTTCTATATTGTGGTAGAATTGCCATACTATAAAATAGTTATAAAGTGGTCACTAAACAACAAATTATTGTTAAAGGCAAATTGTTTTAAAAAGTACACTATTATAACTGTTTTTTGAGAGTCAGAGGAAGCAACCATAAAACAATTTTAAAATATATTTTTGAGGAAATTTAAAATGTACAGGATTATTGGCTACATTTTGACCAATAGGTAACTTTTTTGTTTAAAGTTTTTGATATATGGTTTAAATATAACATTAATAGGTCCTTTTGAGAAGCGCCAGTAAAAGTTGGTTTCGGATATGCAGGGTTCCCATTACGAAATGTCAGAATAATGTTACTTTTTTTAAACGAAACACCCTGTATATTATTGAATTTTTGGATTCTCCAGACAATTCTAAGTATATTTCGTGTATAATATCCTATACCTATCTTCAAGAGTTTCCGAGATATTCATAATTGAAAATCGGATTTTCTTTTATTATTTATTTCAATTCAATTAAATTAAACAAAGAAGCCTACTAAAACAACGAATAAAGAGTTAAACAAATCGGCGGAATAAAATAATTGAAAAGTAAAGAAATGAACTAATTCGTTCATAAATGCTCACAATGGCCTCCATTTTCTTGAACGCAAAGTCGGTAGCATTTTTCTAAGTTCTTTACTGCATCGCTTACCGTAAGTGGATCGTTTTTTATAGCATTAATTGAGATCATAAGTGCGTCCTGTAAGACTTTAATGTTTGGAAATGTAGGATTGTTGTCAAACAGACTGCCCTTAATCGTACCCCAAAAAAACCTCTCCATTAAAGTAAGGTCTGGACTGTTTGGCGGCCATTTGATGTTTCCATATTTTCCTATCCATCTAGGATATTTACGGTTCAAATAATTCGTTACATTTTGAATGTTATGTGGAGGAGCCCCATCCTGTTGCCAAATCAACCTGTTCACGCGAACTGAAGGGATCTCTTCCAGATATTTTTCAATTTCGTTGTTTAGGAATTGAAGGTATCTTTCTCCCGTTAAGCCCCCTTCATATAGTAAAGGCCCCAAAATAATATTATTTGTAATACCACACCAAACGTTAACGGATCTTCGAACCGACGACTTTATAATTTTTGTTTGATGCGGATTCGTTTGGGACCACTAGTGGCAATTTCTTCTGTTAAAGATCCCACTTGTTGATAAATTCGATTCATCGGTCCACAAAATTTGGAGAAAAAAATTTGGATTTCGTTCCAGCTCCCGCAGCATAATTTGGCAAAATTGTAGTCTTTCCCGCTTATTATCTTCGCTTAAAAACTGAACCTTGGTGAATTTAAAAGGTCTGAATTTATATTTTTTCAGCGTATTTTGTATTTTGCAGTATTTTATATCCAAAGTTTTAACAGCAGTGGGAATGGAATGTGTCGGATTTTCTAAAAAATAATAAATAATAACAAAGAAAAATAAAGATATCAAGTTAAAATTTTACCTTGGAAATATAATAAGACATTAAGCTCTGCATTTTCATCCACACCACGATAAACCTTCTTCCTCTGCAATGTTTTAAAGTCTTGTAGCTGCTTAAATACATAAACAAAAGTGTTTTCAGTTGGTGATTGCGAAAAGTCAAAACTATTAGAAAAAATGACAGTTAATTCTGTTTCTGTCATAATATGATTCCTAGGTGATATAATAAAAACAATAATAATAGCCCAATTTAAAAGTCCGAAAATCCGATTTTCAATCATGAATATCTCGGAAACTGTTAATAGGTAAAGGATAATATACACGAAATATACTTAGAGTTGTCTGGAGAATCTAAAAATTCAATAATATACAGGGTGTTCCGTTTAAAAAAAGTAACATTGTTCTGACATGTCGTAATGGGGAACCCTGTATATCCGAAACCAACTTTTACTGGCGCTTCTCAAAAGGACCCATAAATGTTATATTTAAACCATATATCAAAAACTTTAAATAAAAAAGTTACCTATTGGTCAAAATGTGGCCAATAACCCTATTATAAAGCCACTATAAAATATAATGTTTTTTAAGTTGTTCATAGAAACGTTTCTGCAATAATTTTATGACGGTTTTATAAGATATTTCTTCCAATTTGGTTTCATAAAAAAGCTGTTTCGATATCGTTCTCAGTGCGTGATGAACTTTTTATGAAACAATTTTCTTTATTTTTCTAAGGTTGGTAATGATATTCACAAATGTTTTATTTTGCTGTTGTGTATGTTTGGTTGCATTAATTCTATGAAATAGAGACAAGTTTAAAGAAATATCAAATAATCTTACAAATTTACTATTTATTATAAAACATAGAACTATAAAATTTACCGTGATTCCCCTTAACTTTGGGGGAGTTAAACTAAACTCATCTAGCTCCATATTTTAAAATTTTGTAGGTATGTTAGAAACATTAGACAACTTCGTGACAAAATGGCTGACACGGAAATAAAATTATTTGTTGATTTCAAGGCTATCATGATAAATAATTTGATTGTATTACCAATGTAACGCTCTTTATACGGGGTGTTTTGAATCCTCTGGTCGTGCCTTGTTTTCGGCCTGATCACGGTGTTTAACGGTTTTCTCGAGCGCCACTCTGTTGTTCGGGGTGTAACAGAGAATCACCTTGACCTACGGGTAGCTTTTATACAGAGGAGAAAATAATGCCAGGGGTCGTATTTGCTCATGTGTAGTCGGGTTCCCTATTTTGGAGGATTCCGAAACGTTCCGTTCGGAATAAAACAAGAAACTTTCAGTTAAATACTTCTATTTATAAATAAAGAACAACGGGTATAGAGGTGATATGGCCGGTCTTAATATTAATTTTTCCTATCTCTAATTTATACGGGAAAGCATACTGATATATTATGAACGGTGGTAAATTGCGGAGTTAGGGGGTGCGGAGCACCGGGGCGGCATGCGACGAAGCAAAAGTAATTTGGCCAGAGAAGCGGGTTTTTTTTTAAGTTAAGCAGAAAGCGGTTGGAAAGTGCGGATTATGATTTACAGCGGGTAAAGCAATACGGTAATAAGAAACAGCTCCAGCGGTCACTCTACAGCGGTAAGCAAGCAAGCGGTAAGTGCAAGTAAGCAATTTTAACAAAACCTGGTGGCTGCCGTGGGAGTATCTTCGGTTTTCTTTACAACATTCATTCAGTCGGTTCATACATTGTCAGCACTAGTTTTGCGAAGAATGCAGCGTGCTTTATTCGCAAAACCTACTTAGGTTGTTACCGGGTCCGCGTCAGAACACATCACCCGGTAGGTCCCCTCGGTCACTAACTCGGTCACACCTCTTTCGTGCACTCGCCGGTTTTTCCAAAAGAGTTTTCTTTGGGAAAAACACAACGTTATTGGGTTGTTACAGGGTCCGCGTCAGAACACATCACCCTGTAGGTCTCCCTTCGTCCGCGGTTTCATTCATTCAACCTACACACACATGGTCCGGGACGGATAATTTATTTGTAGGTTAACACAGGGTCCGCGTCAAAACACATCACCCTGTATGTCCCCTTTTTATTATCGGTCTCAGCTCTTAATACGATTGCTACTCCCAAGACACTCAGGCAGGGCTACTTACTTGTTCGGTCTTTCTGTCTGACTGTTCTGGCTGGAGGTCAAGCGCCAAGTCCCTTTCGATTCGCTCTTTGAGTTCGAGCTGGGCTTCGATTCCCCCACTAGTACTATCCTACTCCGGGGAAAAGAAGCCTGCGGTTGGCTGCGCGTAGGCGCATAGCTGCCTGCTGCCTAATTAACTGGCTTGTTAGCTCAATTAATTGACACGGTGCGTAACTTAATTATTTATACACGAATTTAAACGGTTAAAAAGTGACTTCGTCACACACCCCACCTACTTACGGAAAAAAAAATCTAAGCATAGCTAGATTTTTTTTTATATCTATACTTGAAATAGTACACTATAGTTTACCCTAAAGTTATACCATATACAAACTTAAACCTAAACAGATCCTAAAGAAAAATAAAAAATTAATGGAATGATGAAACACAAGGTCTTCTTCTATCCACTTCGGTGTTATGTGGTAACGGTCCATTCTATAAAATCTCCGGTCCCTCGTTGCGCGTAGGGGATAACCGCCTACGCCGATTATTATCTTCGGGTTTGTTAATTACGGCGGGTTCCTGGCCGGCCGACCCTGGTGCAACAGCACTGGTGGTGTGTTGATATTATTCTTTCGGTGTCACCGGTGGTGCGGGAAAAGGGGTTTCGGCAGTGGCAGTCCCTTGACAATGTTCCGATTTTTCCGCAGCGGGAACAGAATAATATTGGCCGTCGCATGCAGGCGGCTCTTCGGTGCCCCTGGTGGCCGCACCGCCAGCACAGATCGTTCGCGATCAGTATATGTTCAGCTGTGAATCGGACGATTTTTCTGGCCGGATCAGTCATTACCTGGGCCGCTCGGGTTTCTTGTGCACGTGCCCTTAAAATGGTTTGTGGCGTCGGGCCGGTATAGGGTGGCACAAATTCTCCATCGAACGGAGTGTGACTCGGAATTTCTCTTCCGGCCGTATTTTGTCTTGCTGACTGGTCCACTTCTGGTTCGTCGGAGCTGGTTTCTAATGGCGAGGTATCAATTTATAGTACCGGACTTGCCATTGTCTAAAATAAAGAATACATTAGCGTATGTACCTTAGGTTGGCTGAACCAAAATAGAGTGACCGGGTCGTGGTGGGCTTTTTCTGATTTTATATCATAGTATATAGGGCGGTACTTAATTGCTACATACGGGATTGATCATGCTTTGTATAGGCGCCTCCCTATACGGTAATTGGCATTTTCTTCGTTTGTTTTCTGGTCGGTAGTAGTTATCTTACTTACTAATGTTAAAGCTACTTATTTACATATTTACAATTAAACTATAATGCTAGTTTTTATTTAACGGCCGGCCTCTATTCTCTATTCTTTTCTTAGTTCATAAGTTTAGATAACGGGGGAATGTTAATGGTGATCTTCCGTCCATCGGCGTTCCTGAAAGTGCGACGGACGCGAAGATTGTCGGGTGTATTGTCCGGTCGGTAAGTGATGAGAGCCCGGCGAACTTCGGTGCTCCACTTTTCTGGACGGCGTTCCAGCAATAACTTCTCCGCCAATGAGCCTTCTGGCCATCGTCGGGCGGCCGTGGGGTTATAGCTGGGACCCAGTTCCACTGGCTTTGTTGTGCCTAATTCCTGGACTGCTCTTCCCGCGTCCAACCAGCGGAAAAGGTCGGGGTCGTTTTTCGGCGCAGCGTGTGCTTTTGGGGGGCGGGGGGGGGGAGGTAAGTAGGCCGGAACTATAACAATATTTTGTAATATTATGATTTTTGGCGTGGGTTTACGGGTTTCGTTGGGGCGTTGCTGAAACTTCGGCAGCAATCTTTTAACTTCTGCCAACCTCTGCTGTGTTAGCGTGATCCTATACTGGTAGTCTATGGCGGGACGGGTCACCTCCAGAGCTTTCGCTCCCAGCGGCGGTTCTCCTGCTAATCTCGGCATTTTAGTCGGTTTTCGGATCGGGTATTTGTTCGGGTTTCTGAAATTACAAAAGATTAGCGGTATAAACGGGGTCGGAGTCATGTGCTGGTTTAAGGTCCTTGATGTGAATCCGGTGGAGCTTGTTCCCATTACTGCTTTTTAAATCATAAACCACGGGTGAAATTACTTTGATTACGGTATACGGGCCGGAATACTTTGGGGCTAGTTTGGCGGCGAAACCTTTTTCGGCCGAAGACAGGACGTGTTCTCGTTTCATTACACTCTCGCCAACATGGCATTGCCATTCCCTACGACGCAGGTTGTAGTGGTGACTTTGTGTAGTGAAAGCTTTGGCCATATTGACTCTGACTAGCTCATATACGTCATTCAACTTATTTACACGGTCGGTCCGCTGAATAAGTTGTTCGTCGTTCGGTTCGGTAGATCCACCTGGTTGCGGTTGTTGGTCCTGATAACAAGACTTTGGTGGTTCCAACTCTCGTCCAAAATTCAAAAAAGCGGGTGAAAATCCGGTCGAATCACTACGGGTGGTATTAAAAGCAAAAGTCAGGTCAGGTAAGTCAGCGTCCCAATTTTTATGGTTATCACCACAAAACTGAGCAATCATGGTTTTCATGGTTCGGTTGGCTCTTTCTACGGGGTTCGCTTGCGGGGTATACGGTGGTGTTAGTCGGTGGTCTATACCGTATTCTTTTAGCAGGTCTCTAAAAGTTTTTCCGGTATACTGTGTGCCGTTGTCGGAAATAACGGTTTTCGGACGGCCAAATTGTGTTAGTACTAGTTCATACAGGGCTTGACTAACGGCGCGTGACGTTGCTTTCCGTATAGCACGGCATTGAATCCACTTAGTAAAGCGGTCTTGGAACATCACTACGTATGCGTTACCCTTAGAGGACCTCGGTAATGGTCCTACTAAATCTGTACTAACAGTTTCCCACGGTGTATGGTTTCTTGACGGCTGCATTTTTCCGGGTATCTGTTGTTGCGACGGTTTATATTGCTGGCAGCAGATACATTGTCTAACATACTGGGCTATGTCGCGAGACATACCAGGCCAGTAGTATCTTAACGTGATACGGGCTGTAGTTTTTGCTATTCCCATGTGTCCGGCGGTTGCAGAGTTATGGTTTTCCTCCATTATTCTGGTTCTTACGGTTTTTGGTATACAGAGTTTCCATGGATCCATCATGTCCGGTTCGGTCATGTCTGATGAGCTCCAAAAGTGTCGGTACAGGTTTCCATCTCGTATACAATACGTCGGGTGTGCTTCGGGGTGATTTTTCACCTCCCTTATTTTATTCGCATACCAGGAACACTGTTCGTCCTCTGTTATTAGGGTTATAGCAGCTAACTCATTGGTTTCTGCTTCCTCTGGTGCACCGGGGTTCGGTTGGCGAGATAGTGCATCAGCCACTCGGTTTAATACGCCTCGTCGGTATTTTATTTCAAAATCGAACTGTTGCAGATACATCTGCCATCGTGCTAAACGTCCGGACGGTGATTTAATTGTTTTTAGCCATCGTAAGGACTGATGGTCGGTCAGGACGGTGAAGTGGTATCCTTCTAGGTAGGGTCTCATTTTCTCTATTCCATAAACTATCGCTAAGCACTCTTTTTCGGTCGTGGAGTACGCTTTCTCAGCCGAAGTCAAAGTTCGGCTAGCATAGGCGATAATATTATCCCCCCCATCGGTATTGTTTTGAGTCAGGGCTACTCCTAAACCACTATCTGAGGCATCGGTCTGTAGGGTAAAAGGACGACTAAAGTTGGGGCATGCTAATACCGGTGCGACGGTAAGGGCGGTTTTTAGTTTTTCAAATGCCAGTTGCTGTTCGGCTCCCCAATTCCAGCGTCGGCCCTTTTTTAGTAGCATGTTTAACGGTGCTGCTATTTGCGAAAATGCAGGTACAAAACGTCGGTACCATGAGACCATTCCCAAAAAGCGTCGTACCCCTCTGGTGCCAATTTGTAACGCTCCTGCTGTGGTTCGTAATGCCGAACAGTCTTGTCGGCCTGTACTTTCCTGAGACGGATAATTCTCGAGCGCCACTCTGTTGTTTTAAGGTGTAACAGAGAACCACCAGACCTATAGGTAGCTTTTACACAGTTGGAGAAACGGTACTCCAGGGGTCTATGCGCCTACTATAGCCGTTTTTGCCTATTTAATAAATAATAACACAGAATACGGGTGTGTTCTAAACAATTTATTAACTAATAGCGTTGATTATTTGCGGCTGACATTTACTATACAGAAGCTAAAACTATGCTATTTAAAATATACGGTTTTTAGAGGGGGTGCGGCGGTTCCACATTTTATGTGAACAAGCTACTACGGGAGGGTGTAAAGCAGACAGGTACGATAGAGCAAACTATGCGTGCAAGAAAGCAGGGTGTTTAGCGGGATTAAAGCATCGGATTAAAAAGGAAAAAGGCTCCAGCGGTCATAAGGGGCTGTCACAGACATACGGACTGCTACCATCGTGGCAAGGAAACGGACTAACTTCGCTCGCCAGAGAACACCACATTCCTCACACATTCGGTCATTCTTAGTTTCGGTGAATCGGTAACCGGGGCAGTAATGGGCGTAAAAACACACCAAGATGCTCCGGTGATCGACACAGGGTAGTTACCCCCGACAGGCTACACTACGCGTGAAAACACTATAGTGCAGTCAGTCGGCGGCTAGTCCCCACAACATTCATCCTGCGGTTCATTCCCTTTCGCTCTATTACGGGAGGCGATTACAATGAGCGTAAACACACTTCAAAGTAGCCGGTCTCCCGAAACGGGTTTTGTTGAATATCGAAAGTGTATACAGCGTGAAAACACATATATACCCTTCCGATAGTCGGCCGCCCTTCGGTCACTCGGTTTCAGTCTTCCCTGTTGGCTTTCCGAAGAATGCGGAACGTTCTTCGGAAAAACTTTTAAGTTGGTACAGGATCAGCGTGAGAACACATGATCATATACGTCCCTTTTTCAACAGAACCTAACACTCTTTTCTCTGGCGAGGAGACAACTACATCCCTCCACGGTGCTAACAGGTATACTTACTTGTACAGTCAAATCGGTGGCTCGTGGCGGAAAATTTACACGACGGTGGGTATTTAAAGGATTTAGGCAAGGGCTCAGTGAAACGTCTCGGTTAAGCCGGGTCTCGGTTATCGGAATGATGATTATTTGTTTGTACGGGTTTCGGGTTTTTTTTTTTTATCCAAAAAAAAACTTGTCCATATCGGTCTTATCTCTGGGCCACTAAATCGTTATCACTAAAATGCTGCTTTTACGAATATTATTTATTTCAAAATTTTATTTCCCTGCTGCTTATTTATAATATCGGTTTAGTTTTAAAATCTAGCTTCCTATTTTTCGGGTTTTTTAGAGAAATGGGTATGAAAAATTTGTATTAAAAATTCTGTTTTACCGGGGAATCTGGAGAAATAAAAAATGGGATAAAAAAAATGTTCAATGGAAAATTTAAATAGGTGGATATGAAGAAGGTACTAAAAAAAAAATCTGTTTAACGGAAAATGATTTTTGTACGGTTTTTTTTTTAATTTCTTATACTACGCATGCGCAAAAAGGAAATCTGCTCGGGCGCCATTTTTGTAACGCTCTTTATACGGGGTGTTTTGAATCCTCTGGTCGTGCCTTGTTTTCGGCCTGATCACGGTGTTTAACGGTTTTCTCGAGCGCCACTCTGTTGTTCGGGGTGTAACAGAGAATCACCTTGACCTACGGGTAGCTTTTATACAGAGGAGAAAATAATGCCAGGGGTCGTATTTGCTCATGTGTAGTCGGGTTCCCTATTTTGGAGGATTCCGAAACGTTCCGTTCGGAATAAAACAAGAAACTTTCAGTTAAATACTTCTATTTATAAATAAAGAACAACGGGTATAGAGGTGATATGGCCGGTCTTAATATTAATTTTTCCTATCTCTAATTTATACGGGAAAGCATACTGATATATTATGAACGGTGGTAAATTGCGGAGTTAGGGGGTGCGGAGCACCGGGGCGGCATGCGACGAAGCAAAAGTAATTTGGCCAGAGAAGCGGGTTTTTTTTTAAGTTAAGCAGAAAGCGGTTGGAAAGTGCGGATTATGATTTACAGCGGGTAAAGCAATACGGTAATAAGAAACAGCTCCAGCGGTCACTCTACAGCGGTAAGCAAGCAAGCGGTAAGTGCAAGTAAGCAATTTTAACAAAACCTGGTGGCTGCCGTGGGAGTATCTTCGGTTTTCTTTACAACATTCATTCAGTCGGTTCATACATTGTCAGCACTAGTTTTGCGAAGAATGCAGCGTGCTTTATTCGCAAAACCTACTTAGGTTGTTACCGGGTCCGCGTCAGAACACATCACCCGGTAGGTCCCCTCGGTCACTAACTCGGTCACACCTCTTTCGTGCACTCGCCGGTTTTTCCAAAAGAGTTTTCTTTGGGAAAAACACAACGTTATTGGGTTGTTACAGGGTCCGCGTCAGAACACATCACCCTGTAGGTCTCCCTTCGTCCGCGGTTTCATTCATTCAACCTACACACACATGGTCCGGGACGGATAATTTATTTGTAGGTTAACACAGGGTCCGCGTCAAAACACATCACCCTGTATGTCCCCTTTTTATTATCGGTCTCAGCTCTTAATACGATTGCTACTCCCAAGACACTCAGGCAGGGCTACTTACTTGTTCGGTCTTTCTGTCTGACTGTTCTGGCTGGAGGTCAAGCGCCAAGTCCCTTTCGATTCGCTCTTTGAGTTCGAGCTGGGCTTCGATTCCCCCACTAGTACTATCCTACTCCGGGGAAAAGAAGCCTGCGGTTGGCTGCGCGTAGGCGCATAGCTGCCTGCTGCCTAATTAACTGGCTTGTTAGCTCAATTAATTGACACGGTGCGTAACTTAATTATTTATACACGAATTTAAACGGTTAAAAAGTGACTTCGTCACACCAACATAAAATTTAGGCCTAAAAATTTTGAAAATTTGTATGCTTTATTTTCTGTTTAAATATGGATTTATTTATTGAAAAATAGAATAAGTAGTATAAAGCACACGTTTTATAAAGCTATTAGCGCACTTGTCCATTATAAAATGGACGCGTGCGCTAAAATGAGATTTATAAAACTTGTACTTTAATATACTATTATAATTCTGTTATATAAACGTTACGATGATAAATTTATAAAACACATTAGCTGCCTACAACAGAATAGTGTTTATTGCAGCTCTTATGTGATCGACTAGCATTTTGGAAGTATTAATAAAATACCAATAAAATAAAATAGTTGTATAACCATTGAATTATAAAATAACTTTGTTGGTTGGGATGCGACCGTCAAATTATAAATCCTATTTTTTACCAGCCACCGTCAATAGACCGTTAAACGCACTAAACTGTCACCAGTAGAAAAACAAAGCTAATTGCCGACCGATCTGAAAATGTCCCCGGCATGCGTGATTTTTCGGAACGGTGGCTCATGCGCAGTACGTCGGATTTCTACGATTTTTTTATATTTAACCTTTATATTGATTAGAGCTGGTTGTCACTTAGTTCTTTATTTACACAGTATTTGGCGTGTTTATTGTGAGATTTCTTAGCGTTATTTTAAGTGATTTTTAGTTATTTATTGTACTTTGTGGAACTTTCGTTAAAAACTTGTTACTAGATTAGACTTTTATAAATAGTTTAGGTTTATTTAGATTCTAGTGCAGTACCTTTTAGTGTAAGTTTGTGATGAAAAACAAGTGTATGGTGTTACTTTGCAATCCAACGACCCAAATTCAGTTCTTCGGGTAAGTACCTAGGCTACTTAAAATAATTTAAAAGTTGTATCCCCGCATAGCATTTACCTTGCTTTCAACACAATCATGCATCTATTTGGGTAAGTCTTTTCTTTTGGAATATTTAAGCCATTCGTAGATATACCTACCATAATGTTCAAGTACTTTACAAAAATATATCCAATTTAAAACTGGACACAGTATAAACTAGGGATAATAATATGTGATGATTTGATTTTTGGCAAATTAAAAGAAGCAAATCTGTTACATTGCTTTTAGTGGTAAACTAACCTGGACTTACAGTTTAGATTATGTTGTAAGAGACTTGATTTAAGTGGAATATATTTTTATGGTAAAAAACGCTTTCCTAAATATTGTTGCTTGTCAAAGCTAGATCATTTTAATTTTTCGCGTAAAATGCAATGTAGAGACTTAAAAATATGTACCTATGTACCCATATAAAGATATGTTTGCAGATTAACCGCAGCACAACATGATGCACGGTTAAAAGTTCTAGGAAGAAACCTCAATATAGAACATCTTAGTGATGGGAATCGTGTTTGCGGATTGCATTTTGCCCTGGACGATTTTATAATTAAAAATGAACGGGCAGACTTAAAACGAGGTGCCATTTCGACCAAGTAATTGGGCCCTCGTAAGCCTCTAGCTGCACTCCACAATACACCTTTAATGGCACTTAGCAGGTAAGAAACTCCTATAAAAGCAAGGCATTAATTGGTAAGAGTATTCGGAAAATGAGTGAAATATTTTAAAAATGCTTTTCTCTTCTTGCCACCCTAACAAAATAATTCACAGTATATTAAATTATGCATTAATATTATGTGTTTCGTCAATACGGCTGCTAGTTTACTGTTGCCTCCATATTTCAACGTAAAGGCCTTTATTTTTCTTTAAAGATTACGTAATACATTCAAATACTACTTTTATTACCCCACTGTGGTTTCATTAACATTTTTTCTACTAAAACCTTAACTATAGTTTTATAATATAAATAAATATATTAATAGCATAATTGTTTGATTTACTGTTTTATAGTTTTTATAATGCGCTGCATTAAGGCTTTTCACAATTATATGATAATATATTTATATTTTCTCCTACAAAATGCCAAGGCAACAAGACAAATGCACAACATGTTTATCAAGTCTACTATAAACATTTAAAACCTCCGTTCTAACCTACTTTTAATCTTAAAAAAAAGTAATTTTCATGCAATTTTCGTCGTATGTTGTATAGAAAATGATAGAAGGAGGCCAGGCCACAAAGGCCACCTGTTGTGGTGTTAAGAGCAACCAGTATTACCTACGGAACTATGCCAGAAACTAAATTGTAATTCGAAACTTTGATTTTTGTATTTACGCCCCAAAATACGCAAGTCCTGAAATTTTCATAATTTCTTGCAGTGTATTGCTTCTTCGAGAAAATTGATGCCATACATCTTCTTATATTTCATATTATACCAAAATTTACTATAAGTAGTTGCTTTTTCTTATAAATTAATACCTATTCCAATACATTAAGTTAAATAATTTTAAAGCCGGACCTGAAGTATACGCGAACTGCGCAGGCCCAACAGTTCCGGAAAAGGCCGCATGCTGGGGACATTTCTATAACACGGTATTAGCTTTCTATTTGTTCGTCTGAGGTATTAGCAATATACTGGTTATATCAAAGAAACTTATAGCTTTGCGTAGCTATAGGTTTCTTTGGTTATATATATATATATATATACACTAGTAAATATTGGGGACTGCAGCAAATGAAAGAGTACTCTTTAAAGTTATTCCAAGCTTTCGGAAATCGTAAATTTTATTTCCATCTTCAGGGAGACTACAAATTTACATAAAATAATATTAGGAGATTTGTTCAAATTAATAATTAAATGTTTTTACTTACAACTTTGGTGAGATTGTTCATATAGATGTTAATATAATAATTATTAATAAAAGACATTCGAACAGAAAAACGTGTTGAAAATCCAAGTCAATCATAAATACAACTACAGTTCAGAAATAATATTAAAAACATTGTATATGGACGAAGAAACACACAATTTAAAATAAAATCAAACTTAGTTGTTCACATTTTTAAAAAATTCGTTAATTATTTGAAATTATGGAAATATTAAGCGGGAAAACATGACTTGCGTGTCACCATCTTAAGTGACTGAATAGGTTAGGAAATACTGTCGTTTTTATATGTCATTGAAATTTGTCAGAATTAATTATAATGCGGTTTGTATCAAGATAATATTGAATTGAGAAGATTCGGATTTAAGTGTTATCATGCAGCACACTTGAAAAATCGTTGTACTGCATTATACGAGGTTCGAAATGTTATCATTGATATTGGTATTGATTGTTAGTAAATTTTTGTCTAAATGAAGCAGGTATGAGTAGATTACACTTAAATGTTGGATATCCGTTCTTTTATTCATACTATTAGGTTCCTGTGCAATAAATGTCATTTCCAAAAACAATCTTTTTTTATAGTTAGTTTGTGAGGTTAAAATCTCAGCTGAATTGAAATTAATGTTATGGTCCAAATTATTTGCATGTTCTGCAAGGGCACATCTCTCTGGATGGTGTCTACAGTCACTCTTGTGGTTCGTGATCCTACTAGACAAGGGTCTAGTAGTTTGACCTATGTATACTTTATTGCAGTCTGCACAAGGGATTTTGTAGACAACATCTGATA